>JAAEAF010001753.1:0-96268 GCA_011037195.1 Triatoma infestans
CCCAAATCAATTTTTCTTGAAAAATGTGTCCAAAAAAAGTGATAGGCGTTTATCTGTTTAGATAGTATACGAAGTTTAAAGAAAATCGTTGCAATTTCTATAAAATCGCAAACAACTAAAAAAAAATTCACAGCTGGTTGTTGGATTGTGACCAAAATCTTCATGTTGGATGCGGCGCGGCAGTTGTACCTAATCGGAAAGGTTTAAATTCAAGCGTCCTGCAATTTTTATTTTTTGCGATACCTATTTTGTTCACAAACACCCAGAATATTAGCTAAAAACACTCACACAAGAGACTGCAAAACATGCAAATTTCGAAAATCGGACACGATCACAATGCTTTAGGTTCTTTCTTATGAGTATTAAAGAAGAAAGTAAAAATATCTTTACATTATTTAATTTAAATAATTTTCCTAAAAGCGGAAATAAGGGAGTGGTCATTTTGTTGAACGGAAGTACCATCATAAACAATTACAAACAAAATACTTATATGTACTTTCTACTTATTTGCATTGCAAGTAAGTACCCACAATGATGCGTGACTAACTAGTTAAACATTGATTTGATTGTGTTTAAGACTCGTAATTTTTTTTTTGTTCTTGTACGTTAAAAACAAAACTAATTTAGCTCTCTTTTACTTCCTAATTTATTATATGTAGGAAATATCAATCAGTATAGAAATGAAAAGTTTAGTTTAAATGAATAACTTTGAGAATAACAAATATCTTGAAATAACGCGAAATATCAATCGAAACAGAGAAGCTGAAATCAACAAAATCAGTATGTGGATGGGTCCGCAGTGCTGGATAACATCTGGTAGATGACTAATGTGTAATCATAATTTATAATTATTCCATTTTGTCATTAAATACACACACATAGTAACATAACCTTATAAACTCCCGCACATAATCAACGAATCAACAAAGCCAACAAGTGTCGAGTGTAACAGAAACATTGCGTTGAAGTGAACTCTCTACACGAACTTGATACATTTGCTCTGACAATGGATGAAATCCAAAACCGATCAGGAACAAAAGAAATATGCATGCTACGACGGATATAATACCAAAAAAAAAATAAAAGCAATATTCATAAATTCTTGAATCTCTTTTTTTAACAATTCGTATATTTTCAAAGTACTGATTAACTTGGAAGAGATGTAAAAACGTGACGTTATGATTACATGAAGCGGAAAACTTGAAAAGAAAAAAAAAGTTAAAAATAAAACTACGAACAAACAAACTGTAGTTTATATGTTCATGCTCTTCCACTAGAATACCTAATTTCATTTCTATGTAATGTTATGCAATTTTAGTAGTGTGATGATTCAGACTTCAATAGTTAACTTTCTGTTTTCACTTTTAAAGAAGAAAATAAGAATATATATTCTATAGTTTAGTTCTTAATGATATATAAAAGAACAAGGTGCCTTAAAATTTAATAATTTAAAAAAAATTTAGTGTGAATCATTCATACAACTTTCTCCTTTTTACTTTCTCTTATTACAGTAAGAGGAAAATATTCTGATCGTGTCGAAAATGTCAAATTTCTTGAAATTTTCCCAAATGAGTTTTAATCAGAAATATATCTTTGTAATCCTATTGCTTTTCAGGTTATTTTCGTTTTTACAAATTGTTTTGCATTTCATACTAAATTGAATGCAATGGTTGCGCATGAGCATAAAATATGGTTTAAGTGATAGCTATAAGTAACCTTCACAATGGCTTGGCTGCGTTTGAGGTTATTCCCGACTTTTGCCTCCAGAAGTTATCCAGCATTGCGGACCCATCCATATATTCTAAAGTTGTGATATTTCCTTTAAGAGAAATTCATGTGAGTGTTTTACACCAGATTTTATTTCCATTTGTATCAGTGTGCTTATGAGGCAAGTTATCTCTTTTGGAGCTGACTTAACATAGGCGGCCCTCTTTTGAGATATATTGTGTTCGCATACATATACGCTTTACAAATAATCGCTATAAAAATATTCGTACTCAAAACATGTATTTCCGGTGAAAACTCAATTTAGAAAATTTAACAAGATAGCAAATACTTCCTCTTATCAGGAGGAGTAAGAGAAAGTAAAACAGTTCTGTTACTTTTAACTTACTTTCCCACAGTTCGACAATTTAGAAACGGTATTTTATTCACCCAAGCAATTGACCAATAAATCCCAAATTAGTAGTATCAGCGTATCTTACCGACAGCGTATCCAATTGTGCAATTGTAACTGAAAAATATGCTTTATTTTAATTATGTAAAAAAAAAAACCTTTATTATTCCTGAATATGCCCAACATTATATTTTATCTTTACTTTTAGTGCAATTGCAAAGATATAAGCTTGGATTTGAGTTGGCAATTTAAAGTGGGGAACAAAAATGGATAAGAAAAAGCGATGAAGAATTAACTCGATTTACTTCTATATTTTTTTTTAAAGTGATTCCTCTAAAATTTATTAAATAATTAATATTCAACACGACATTTTAGAGAGTATCTTCAGAGGTGTTACGTAACATCATTAAAAAGGTAGTTTATGATGATGAGAAGTGTGATGAAATTTCTAGAAGATATTAAGATTATATGTGAAGTAAAAAAAAAAAATTATCTGAATAGATTAAGAACTAGTTGAGATAGAGCCAAATTGGGCAAGCAGTAGTCTTAGATATGTTGGTCCTTATGTTTTGTGAATAGTAACAGAAGTTTGCATTTACTTATTACTTACATAATTCTTCGTGTAGGAATGGCGAATGGTTCATCTATTTCATGACTAAAGGTGAGTGGATGAATTTTCCAGTAACTTATAAGTAAAAAATCGGACACAAAGGATGCATTAACCGGAAGTAAGACTTTAACTGAATTTTCGTTTTCACTTTTTCGCGATTTCTTCACAAATTGTACTTTTGATTTTCTTTAAACTTTGTATACTATCTACACACATAAGTCACCATCACTTTTATTTGAAGCATTTTCCCAAGAAAATTGATTTTGGGGAAGCAGTAACATTAAGCTTTCCTTTAAAGTATCACTTCAGTAAAATGTCCAGTTCTACCACTTATATAATACTGAGTAACATTAGGACAATTCCAAATGTGACGAAAATTGTTAACTGAAAATACGATTTTACAATAGGTTATTGAACATTTTCTCAAAAACGGCTACGATTTTCATTAAACTTGAATTATTAGCTACACAGTTAATTATAAACGAAACACTTGTATTTGAAACAAACTTTTTTTTATTCAGAAAAATTGAATTTAGGAGGTTCTGGAAGAATCGGTGACATTTATTTTCAAATGTTTGTGTTGGCATTGCCTACTGAACTGAAATTTAATCATTCAACTTTGCCTTAGGTAGGTTATGTAACCCGAAAACCACTGTGTATTTGTTAGGACGAAAATGAGTCAAATTTCAAGTTTAAAGAAAAGTGTCAATTTTGTTTATAGTAATTGCTGTACGAGAAAGTCGTGTGAGTGTTTCACACCAGATATTTGTACAAGTTGTAGCATTTTAATGAACGAAACATTGTAATTTATTTTAATCATAAGTTACCAAGGAAATAGGTAAAGCAACATATTCTCATGAAAATGTAAGTAATAAATTAGAAACAACTATCCATTTTGTTGAAGCGTTAAAAAAAAAGTTTAATCACATTTGTAAACATATTGATGCCCCGTACGAGCGTGAAAATATTCTAAACATGAATATATAATGCAATATTACATTATAATGGGTTGCTTTTACAAAGAGACATGTCAGTTTTTTTTATGTGCAGTAACTAAAACGAAATTTTCCGCATAAATTATGACCTTCATTTTAACTTCGTCGATATATGTATATATTTTTTTTTTAATAGCTTTTTTATTATGTCATATATTATGTATTTATTAAAACTGACAATAAACTGAATGTGTTGATATATTTAAGTTTAATTTTATCAGTAGTTTACAAGTAAAAATTATAATGCCTTTCAAGGGGATAAAATACATTACTTTCAATAAATATCGAAAAAAGAATTGAGGAAATGCTGAAATGAAAGTTCTTGCCATAATACAGAAAAAGTAAGATTTGAAAATAAATTATTTTTCTTCTTTCAAATGCTTCATCACTTATCAAGTCTACTATATTTCCTATTGTCTTCCAACTACAATTTCCTTCCAGATTCCATAATCCGAATACCTTTTTAACATTTACACAGGTAAGTTTGCCGACTTCCTGGTTCCCGGATGAGATCATTTCTAATTCCATTTTCATCCGATTCCCTCAGAGATTTTCGCAACGGTATCCCTTGGACAGGGCTTCTTTATTAGATACCACAGTCTAGCAGTGTTACTCCCTGCCATCAGTTAGTTTCATGTTATTCCCTCAATCTAATGAACATATGAGAACGAAGGAGCATCATTCTCACATAATATCTACGGAATGCTTCACCGAAGAGATAATTAAAGAATGACAATCCTACGAATGCTAATTTGACATTCTATTTAGGTATACATACGAGATTTCATTAAAAATGCTTCACTGGCAATGAAACTAATGTTTGTTTTTTCCTCGGTTCTTTTGAAATTATCTCAATAACTATACCAATGATTCCTTTTAAAATTGATATAATAACTAAGAATGCTGCTTAAACCTAGTACAGATCTAAATACTTTTGCCTGCAAATCCAATAACATACGATTAAAATCTATGTATAAACAACTTGTATAAAACTTTCTTCAAACATTTGTAGTTTGAATAACTTAAAAACAACAAATATTTAATCACAGACAAGTTATGATTACAACAGTGCTGGAAAAAATATGGAGCAAATGAAAACTTGTTAATTGAATAATTCATTATTACCACGTCGTTTCTATTGGATGTTCAATATGTGGAATTTAGAAATAGGATGTCATTCTATTTAAAATGAAAGAATATTTATTTTTAATATTCTACGGACGTCCTGAAAATTGCGAACCTAACGTAAACATTAGAGTTTAAATTAAAAATACATAGCCACTACAAATTCCAACAATTGCTTCACTTTGGGACATGAACAAATGTTTTATTCCCAAAATCTTCTACAGTAATATAAATGTACAGAAAAGATTTATTTCACCATATCTATTTGTATGTGAGCAACTATGTTCATATGCGTTTGTATACGAATACTGTACGTTGGTATTACGTTTCGAAAAGTCTACATTTAGACTTATCACATTTAAATTGAAATATTCCGAGAAAAATGATTTTTTCATGCCATTAAATATTCTGCCTGCAAATCCAATAATATACGATTAAAATCTATGTATAAACAACTTGTATAAAACTTACTTCAAATATTTCTATAGAATAACTTAAAAACAACAAATATTTAATTTATACCACTCCTTCATAGTACGAGTATAAATTCCAACACTGAAAAATTTGTAAATTAAAAAAATTAAACTTTGTGCAAGAGAAATTTGTCATGTAAGTGTTTCAGGCCAGACTTTTTGATTCTAGAAATCAATCCCTGATGTTTGGCCCTCAAAGTGTGAGGTATCCTTTATCTATATTGTGATCAAGCTTAGATTCACACTGGCTTTCATTTACATAATTTGAGAAATTTTAAAAGGAAGAGTAATAATGTAATGGTAATAATTTATTTTTATTCGAAGATTAAATCAATGTGTAAGTGAAACTTTAAATGAACTGAAGCTTATTGTTAAGGTATTGCTATATTTCAAAAAAAACTTACATTCTATTTCTCTTGTATCACACTATGAATTATTAGAGTTATCTAAATGTTCTTCAAATTTTATAATGCTGCTTTATATTGATAATTTAGTTAACTTTTTAAACAATAAACTAATACAATAATTTCCTCGCCTTAAGTTAAGATGGGATGATATATATATATAGAGATAGATAGATTTCCTTTAACACGTGGCCTATTCAAGTTCAAGGTTGAACAACTTTCTTCTTCACTGGAAGGTTAGTTCACTTTCACTGATCACTGATCGGCGGCATCATACTTTAAAAAAAGTATTATAAGATAATAATTGTGATAAAAAATAGTTTTCACATTTTATATTATTAACAGGAAATAATATCCTTGATTTAATGAAAACTGGAAATAATGGTTTTTGGAGGTATGGTTAAGTACGAATCAAGTAAATCAATATGAATAATTATTATGAATTAAACTGATTTAATTGCTTTGTATCCTTGTCAAATGTAAGCCATATAAAAATTCTAATATTACTCACCGAATGAAAACACTTTACAAAAACATAAATAAAATATTGCACCGAACTTATGTACTTCAATAACATGTTCTTTAGGTGGTAGGTTATATCTTGAAGTGTTGCCGCCAGTTTTAATCATTTTTCATGAAGTTAATCTCACTTAGTCAATTGTATACCTTTTTATCTTATGATATTCTTTCGTAAGTCTAATTCTAAGGCATCGGCATTTTCTTAGAGAGATAATTTCAGGCAGACAATTATTAGGCAAGATAATCATCGATTTCCTCTCACATTATTTACAAAAAACATGATTGGTGGGAAAGATCACAAATAAGAGTACAACAAAATTTTAATTTTCTTAAAATGTACTATCGCGTTACTGTTGAAGCAATTTTTTCAATAACTTAAATAAAATTCAAACTTGTTAGTTAAACATTTCCGATATACAAAAGATGATTAATTTATTCGTAACTACTTATGCTTACCTTCTGATGAAGTTCTTTCATTTCTTTAAGGGAAAAACCAAAACAATTGAAACTGTACAAGTATATAATTGTTATGCGATAAGTTCGTTATCATTTCAGGTCCGACATTACTTTTTAAAATCATAAATATTTCTTTTGACGAAATTTGAAAAGAATTCGTCATCTTCCTTGCAAGGAGAAAAGTTATTAATATAATATGGCACCTGTATGTTTTTATTAGGTTCGGATGTCCGAAGATTTATTTTGTATAGTGGTTATTTTGTATATGTAGTTATACGAAATCTCATATTCTAACCTTAATTTTCGAAATTCTTCCACTTCATCAGTAAAGATATCATTGCTGTCGCTAAATAAATCCATTTATTCCCATATTTCTTCGACTTATTCTAATTTCTTAAATTAGATCTCTTCAGGTACCTAATTTATTACTATGAGGAATTAGCGGAGAACTGCTTGTATTATATACATGTTAAATGAAATTGCGAAATGACTTCTAAAATCTTTTTAGAAGAGAATGCCCTTTGGTTATCACTAGGAGAGGTTCTGGACTACAGAACGGACGGAGTATTCGCCACATTCCTGGTCAGTTGGTCGGCTGTGCCATTACCTCTAATCCCCATATAACCCGGCCCTATTCAGGCCGAACTTTATTGTTTCGGGAAAGTTGTGACAGGGATTCACGGCATTCCTGTCCATAGATGGATGACATTGAAGGCGGCCTTCAGTGCAACCTGGCTGACCGAAAAAATGTGAATCTCCCTATTTAGGGGCTATTCTCAGGTTCCCTCAGCACAGACCTTGATTGCAATAATTCGGCTTGTAATAATACCGTGGAGTAATTGCCAAGAAGCCTCTCTATGAGTACCTTCGGCTTCACCCCGCACATACCAGTACCGGCACTACATGACACTTGGAGCCATCCGTAAACCAAATGCCCCCAGCCTGACCATGCTCTGTCCAGCCTTTGTTCCTTTCAATACTTGTTTTCCTGAAATGAAATGTCAAAGCTGTATTTTGGACAAATTCTATCCCCAATCATGTTGATCATAGGTCCTGGTCGACATTATGTATTATGTCCGAGTGTCTGGCAAAGAAGCTAGAATACTTCCATAGCCAAAGCGTGCGTAACACTTTGTAGCATGCATACAAAGTTCGTTAGTTTGTACGCATAGCTCCGCTTGCACCAAAGGTTCCAGCAACACTTCCAACGCTATGGTCCGACTACTCTTAAAGGTCCACGAGTTGAGCAGATAAACTAGTCTCTGCAAATCAGCTAGAGCTTTTTTAGCTGCCTATTGTTCCGTTTTCGGCCACCACACCTCGCTCCGAGGGTAATAATGATTGCAGTAAATTTTAAGGTGATATTGATGTCCTGATGAAATTCATTTTTCATTAATACAATTAGGAAATTATTTTTCATAGAAACATTTCAAGGATTTTTAAATTCATTAGGATTCCTTTTTGGTGTTTACAAAAACTGCCACCAGATAACTCTATCTCCCGGCAAGGAAACAAATAATGTAATTTGCTTAATTTTTAACATTTGCAAAACTTGATGTCAAATATTAGGATTTCTGCAGGTTACCACAAGCTACCACGGAAAATGTCTCTGATTAGGATTTCTATTAGGGACCATAAACTATTTCAGGAGCTCCAAGGCTTCTATTACATTACGCATTTCCCACTGAGTGCTGTAACCTAGCGGCAATATTTCGAAACTCGATTTTATGATAGCCCTTACACTTTATGCACTTTTTTCTTCTAAAAGATAAAATCTTTAAACACGTGAAATAATTTTCCGATTTTTTTTTTTAATTGTGTATTTTTTGTTTATTACTTTTTCTAATTTTGTTACCTATAAATTTCCCTATAGTTTATTGTTATTTATGTGTGTTATTACAGAAAAAATTGTTCATCAAAACAGGCCTTCTCATCCATCATATTAAAAAAAATAATTTAACATTTTATTAAATATATTTTGTAAAATTTCTTTTTTTTTTTTTTTTTTTTGCTTAAGCTTTCGCTATACTAGCCATAATAAATATATATTTATTTTAACTTACTCCCTATAAAGAATAGCATACACTTTTTCCTTCAATAACTTAAAAACTTAAATCATATCACTTAAAAAGTTATAAATAAATAAACTTCCTTCTCGCTTAATACTGGAGCTGTATAGAAAAAGGACAAATAAATTTTTTGCTAAATTAAACAAACATTATTTTTCTTTGGGTACTGAATTTAGCGCACTCCTTAATTATATGACTCAAATCCTTCTGAACAATAGGGATTATTTTTTCTTCCCCTTTTTATGAAGATAATTACCGCAAATTCCATGGTTAGTCATTAATCTATTTTTAAGATAGTACAATATTTTTTTGGGTAGCCTTCATGTGAAAACCAAGGTTTTAATCCGACTATAGGGATAATATTTTTATAAAACCTTCCAGAATTGCTAAAATCGTAAGATGATCGCCATTTTTTAATTCTCTTATGTTTATATTTCTTCGGAACTCAGTAGCAACCATTCTCGGCTGCCCATTTCGCAAATTGGTCTACCTTCTCCTCCATTATGTTTTATATTTACGTGAGCTTTTTACCCAATTCAGAACTAACTTTTTCCAAGTTTTTTTTTACTTTATATATAAGGTCAACTAAGTGGATTATTATAAAATTGCTACCTGACGTGTGTCCACCCGCTTTCATAATTTAACTTAAACTCTCAGTTAAAATGACAATATTCTTTTGAAATTGACAATATTCAAAGACATAATATATCTAATGGCTTTGGTTATTGCTACTACTTCTAATAAATAATTTATATTCCAAGTGAAACACAAATATACATCTATTTATGTGTTTATAAAATCAGATTTAAAAATATTAAGGGAGAGTTATAAATTTCTATGGGAATATGGGGGGTATTATACATAAAAAAGTTTGGAAACCACTGCTTTATAGGATGTGTTAAGTATAATATTAACCTTGTACCATGAGGTCAGGGTTTCAATAAAAACACTTTTCCATTAGGGAAATGAGAAGAACGTGTAATTAAATAAAACAATGTTAATAAAAGAACGTTGTCACGGTATTTAATTCCAAATTATAGGTGACAAGTCCCGCCTATCTGTTTATTTACATACATTAAATAATTCACATACATTAAATATGTGTGTATGTCTATATAATATATAATTTACTATATTCTCAACTAAACTACATAAATGAATCACATCCTATGGATTTGCCACATTCAATATGATATTCCTCATGATATTGTTTGGTCTGACACATTATGTGTTTGGCGGTGGAAAGGATGTGCGTAAGTTCACCATTTATTTTATAAAAATTTGTAATAGTTTATATTATTAATGATTGTGGTGATTTATTGAAATACATTTTTAAAATATTCACAAATAACAAAATGGGAACTTGAAGTGAATACAATCAGTTATTTACGTCATCTAAATTCTAATTAAAGTAGTTATTCATATAATCAATAATTATTTTGGTTTATTTAAATTATTTGTCTTCTAAATTTTATGATTGATTTCTTAAAGTTAATTATTCGATAAAAAAAAACTTAATACATCGCCATCAATTCATTTTAAAATAAACAATTTTAATTTACTTATTGAAAGATATCATTATATCTCTTTTATTTGATCAACATTTCAGCTCCTGGAGTTGTGCTCTGCAGTAAAAAGCATCCAAAGATAAATGATTGTGTGAGGAATGCAATTCAACAAACACTGCCAAAATTTATTTCTGGTATATTTCACAATTTTTTTTTTTCCTTGTATTTTATATTATTGATTAAAAGAGCCCAATAAAAAAATATCTACATACATTATTCCCGATAGTAAACATTTTAAAGAATAAAAGAAATTAAAAAAACAAGAAAACAAATCAGGATAAAAAAACTTATATGATTTTCTCTGGGTATATTTTTCAAATTTCAATAAACTATTTTTATTACTTCAATCTAGAACTGTTTTAATATTTTGTAAATCAGTCTTTTGGTGCTGGAATCCTCGTACACACTGAAGTGGCATTTTATAGAAAAACCCAAGCATTCTAATAAAGTACATTTTCTCGATAAAAATCTTTTAAATAAAAATAATATGTTTAGTTATGTGCTACACTTTAATGAAAATTCGCGAACAACTAGGAAAAGTCAGAGACTAATCAATTTCGTTCGTAATTAAATATAAAAAAATACACTCACACAACTTTCTCTTACTCCAGTTCTCAAAATGATAATTGACAAAGTTTATAGTTTGTGTACCAAATTTAATGAAATTCGTCGAAAACTGAAAAAACTGTTCAGTAAAAGCGCACTTCCGGTTTACTAATTTTCTTGAAACTCGGAATTTCAGCCATCTATTTATTTCTAACTAATTATGTTTGGATGATAGAATTGTATAATGAACTAGGATAGCACTTTGATGAAAATCTAACCCCACCCCTCCCCTAAAAGTGCTCTTAAAAGAAATTTCCCAGAGAAATGTTTTAGATAAAAGTTGTAGATCTTTGCATGTTTAGTTTATATACGAAGTTTCAAAAAAATCGTCGAGCCATTTTTGAGAAAATTGCGAAAAAGTGAATAAATCATTTAGTAAAGTGGTAAAGTAAACGCACTTCCGGTTATCCGATTTTTTTCAAACTCGGAATTTCAACAACATATTTAATTCTAATTAACATTATTAGATGGCAGAATTGTCTAATAAACTGAAATAGCACTTTAGATGGAAACCTAACCCCACCCTTCCCCCAAAAGTGCCCTTCAATGCATTTTCTCGGAGAAATGTTTCTAATAAAAGTTGTAGCTCTTTGTATGTGTGGTTGATGTTTAAAGTTTAAAGAAAATCGTCGGAGCGATTTTTGAGAAAATCGCAAAAAAGTAAAAAATCCAACTAGTAAAGTGGTACTTCCGGTTGAGGAATTTTTACAGATAACGTAGTGTCAGATCCCACGGTGATATTTTATCCATCATAGCATACATATTACTTTTATTCCTGACTGGTTTCGGATTTTCATCCATCGTCAGAGCAAAGTATTATTTTTACTTTCTATTTACTCTTAGAAGTAGAAATATTGTAATTCGTGTAAAATTTTCGATATCGAGTTTTCACCAGAAATACACTTTTTGAGATCCCCTGAGTTCGAAAGAAGTGGTTTTTAGAAAATGATCTGTTTGTGTGTGTATGTTTGTAAACATAACCCAAAAAAGGAAAAACTTCATACTTGGCATTCATTTGGGTATCACCAAAGGAACCGACTGGAACTTACTTGCCAAAATTCCTCAACCGGTAGTATCACTTTACTGAATGAGTTTTTCAATTTTTTGAGATTTTCTCGAAAATGGTTTCCAAAGATTTTCGTTAAACTTGGTATATTAACTACACATTCAAAGAACTACAACTTTTATTTGAAACATTTCTCTGAAAAAATTAGGGTCATGCTTTTCTCTAAAGTACTATTTCAATTTATTATATAATGTAAGTGTATCATCTAAATAATATTAAATGCAATTAAATTCGTTGTCAATATTCCGATTTTTGAATAACCGAAAGTGCGTTTCTACTGAACAGTTTTTCTTCAGTTTTCTGAGATTTTCTCGAAAACGGGTTCAACAATTTTCTATAAACATACTATATGGTTTATACATACAAAGGTATATAACTTTTATTTGAAATATTTCTCTGAAAAAATCATTTAAGGAGGTTTTTTGGGAGAATGGCGGGGTTATGTTTACCATCTCAAGTGCTATTTTAGTTTATTATACAATTCTGTCATCTAAATAATATTGATTAGAATTAAACATGTTGCCAAAATCCTGAGTTTGCAGAAAATTGGTTGACTGGAAGTGCATTTTTACTGAAGTAATTTCAGTTCTCTACGATTTTAACTATACAAACACCGACGAATGACATTTAAAATTTACACTACTAACTATGAATACACTAGTCCTCTATCACTTTTATTGGGAATCATTTTTTCCGATTAAGTTCATTTAAAGAAGTTTTGCGGGGACAAAAGTGTCATTTTATTAAGCTTAGATTCTCCAATTGATTTAAAAATTAAAGACAAACAAAAGTTATAGATTTGAAGAATATAAATTTCATTATTATTTAAAACAATATTATTTATATTAAACATTTCTAATTTAAGTTTGGATGTTTATTTAATTAATCGAAAAGTAAAATGGCTAATTTATTTATAGGTATTCCATCATTAGAAATACCAAGTCTAGATCCTTTAATTGTTGACGGTCTAATTATTGATTCTAAAAAAGATGATGGAAGTCCAGTAAATATAGATCTTAGCTGGCATGATGTACAGATCACAGGCATCAAAACAGCCCAAATTACTAGCGCCAAGTAATTTTTGTTTTTTTACTTTGGTTCTATTTTATACTTTTATTAAAGTTATTTTACAATTTTTTTTTTATTTTTATAAAATTGTAGAGCCGATTGGGATAACAATTTAGTGAGCTTTGAAGCTGCCTTGACCGATCCAGTCGATATTACTGGTAATTATAAAATAGACGGTATTATATTAATTTTACCAATCAAAGGAACTGGAACTTTTGATCTTAAATTAGGTAATTATAATATATTTATTTATTTAATTATTTATTTTAGAAACAAAATACTAAAAAAAAAAAATGGTTACAATTTCCTGTTACAGAAGGCTTCCGGGCTCATATCAAAGTGCATGGTAAAGAAGAAATGAAGGATGGTGATAAGTACATGGTGGTAGATAGATTGGCGTTTACATTTGATATAGACCATATGGAAGTTCATTATTATAATCTATTTAATGGTGATCCAGTTCTTGGTAAGTAAATTCTTAAAAAAGAAAAAAGAAGTGAAGAAAAAGTCACTTATTATTGTTGTTATGGTTGGTTCCGCAGAGCTGGAAAGCATCAGAGATATTTTCCGTGATAGCCTGCTTCTTTTTGTAGTCATTGACCGGTTTCAGGAGTTCGCCCATCATCAGGATGCTTTGTGTCAAAGTGTGATAAATATAGATTTGCACCAAGCAAATTAGTTGATACACTGGTCTTTAAATGTTTTTGATAGGGCCAAACTAGGTTAAGAGCGGACTCAGGCACCAACACCCGTTTTAACCTAGTTAGGCCCTAACAAAAACATTTAAAGACCAGTGTATCAACTAAATTTGCTCTGTGCAAATCTATGTTATCACACTGTTTGGGCAAAGAGCATTCTAATGAAGGGCGAACGCCCAAAACTGGTTGATGAGCATAAAAAGAAGCAGGTTATCACGGAAAATATCTCTGACCACTTATAATTTATTACTCTTACTGTTTATTTATTCAACTGTTAACCTTTTAATATTATGCCTTTTTCTTTTAGGAGATTCAATGAATTCATTTTTAAACGAAAATTGGAAAGATATTTTAGCAGAAATGACTCCATCTGTAGAAGCATCATTTTCCAAATTTTTCGAACTTGTAGCTAGGAAAGTATTCGATCAGATACCTATTGATAAAATTGCCTTACCCTAATTATAAAAGTTTATACTAATTAGATCATTAATATTGTCTTTAATAATCAGTATTTTTTTTTGTAATTATTTCCTAAGATTGATATTTTCCTGACCGTCAATAAATATCAATTGTTTTCATATTTTTCATAAATCAATTTGTATATATTTACAAGCTTTAGCATCTACGAATGTGTGAAGACTCAAAAATACATACTCATCATTAGATAAAATATTGACTTGGTTAAACTGCATTATATTATATTTCAAATATAGCAATAATTTTTTTATTTAAGTTGAAATGTAGATTATTAATGTACATTTCGAGTTTATTGTTTAATTATAGTGATGTCTAATTTCTATACGCTTTCCAATGTATTTTAGAGAATTGTAAGTTTTTTTTTAAACTGTAAATTATTCATAGTTGTTGATAACATTTTAAAATGATTTAAATACGCTTATCTACTGAATATAGTTAGTGAAATGAAAAAATTCTGGCCAAAGGAGTGATATTTGTTTTAAATTACTAAACTGAAATTAGGCAAAAAGTCCTAGTATGAAACAATCGCACTACTTTTTTTTCTTATTGCTCTTAAAATTACGAAGTTTCTTTAAATTTCCAAGTTAACTCTCATATTTCTTAACTTAAAAAAGTATAAGAAGAGGTCGGAGGACAAGTGCCAACCAACCAAAACACAGGTAGGTAGAGAGAATGATTTTCATTGTAGTGAGGTCAATAATATTGAACGAACACAATTGAATTTTAACATCTCTGATTTGCAAAACTATTAAATCTCAAAAATACATTCTCGCATCCTTTGAAAAATGTTTTACAATAATTATTAATGTCTCATAATACTGAAACGACCAAGAGACAAGAGTTTTGTTAGATTTTAAGAATTCTCAGTGTTCCAAGAAATGTTTTTAGGGAATGATATTTACATATGTGGGAATGCTGGTATGCAAAAAAAAAACGAAAAATCCCAGGATTCTCCCAAGCTTGAATATTCAATTAGATAACACAAGTCAGATATGACACGAAGAATGCAGTCAAAATATAATGAGAAATCCACCTTTATTGATTTCTATTTTTTCGTGATTTTTCCCAAAATAATGCCTACTATTTTCTTTGAACTGGAATGCTAAGTGCTAGAATGCAAGTGACGATAAGTCAATCTATCACTTTTATTTTTTTACTATTTTTTTTTCCGAAAAAGTGGATTTTAAAGGTGTTCTGAAGAATCTATTAAGTTATAATTTCAATGTGTTATTTAAATTTGATAAAGGTGCAGTCTTCAAGATTACAGTTTCATCACATTCCAAAGTACTGTTTGGGCAATTAAATTTTGAGTAAAAATTCCTAGTTTCAACAAAATGCTTCAGTTTTGTAATTGCATAATATACAAAGAGAAATGGTACGAGTTGTTTATTTTTTGAATCCGAGCCTTCAATATATTTTCTTCAAGGACTACGTGTCTTGTATTATTTGACGTCTTTATTAATATGGGAACATTTTGATGTCTAAGGCCAATAATAGTAAAATAAATATCTAAAAGTTAAAACGCACAATGAATTCTGAAACACTGTTTGTATGTTTTTTATTTTCTTCTTCTTCTGCTTTTGTGGGAGTTCATCGGCTTTTAAAGCCATTAGACTTCTGGTAGTCCAACATATAATAGTGCGATATTCATTTTGGTTGTTCATATTGTTTATATGAAGTGGATCCATCATCTCTATTCGTTTGAGAAATAATTCCTAAATTTTTGGTAATCACTGTCAAATTGAACCAATAAAAACTTTATTTTATACCAAGGATTAGTTTTTTAGGCTGTTATAATTACTACAGTTTATACAATTTCAAACTAATTATTAATATTACATATAATTAAATGCTTTTTGTCAAGATAACCTCCCATAAAAATTACGTTGATAACAAAAAGCTACTTGTCGAAATCTTAATAAGAGTTATTAAATTATCTATTTCTCATTATCAAATTTCGCTGAAATATCTTTGTTCAAACCAGTTCACAAAATAAATGCCACAAATCCTACAAAAATAATAACGGTTTGTAATTCTAATTGTACAAAAAAAATGCCACAAAACAGTACAAGGATGAAAACATGATTTTTTTTTTTATTTTATCCGTCGTAGCATGCATATTTATTTTTTTCCAGACCGGTTGCGGATTTTCATCTATCGTCAGAGCAAATTCACCAAGTTCGTGTAGAGAGTTCACTTCAACGCAATGTTTCTGTTTCTTGTTACTCACACTTGTAGTGGTATATAATTATGTGGGGTGGTTTGTTACTATGTGTATGTGATTAATGGCAAATGGAATTATTGTAAGTTATGATTAAACATTAGAAAATAGTGCATAATAAATTTGTTTTCTGTTTTGCAAAATACTCCGTAACTAAATTTTTAATAGGGTTGTAAAGTCAGTTTTAAAGTGTTGTGCTCAGTATCTTATCAAGTTATTTTTATTAAGGGGCGATAAATTATTTCAGGCGTATACTGTACTAATAGGAATAGACAAAGTTTTAAATACGGTTAAAAACACCAGTCAGTGTGTGTAGGGAAGGGATTAGCTCAGCTGTAGCGCGCTGGACTAGCAACGCGGAGATCACGGGTTCGAATCCAGCCGTGCTACCCTTAGATTTTCTCTTCCTAGGAGCCCCTACAGCTCACTGTCTGGTGATGGACAGTGTTGTCTGTAACGGGAGAACACTGTCCGGAGGCCGGCAGTGCACTGAGAAGGCTCCGGGCGCAAATGACCATAGATGTTGAGACGCCTTAAATTTAAAAAAAAAAAACCAGTCAGTGTGTAAACTGAATTTGCTCTGTGCAAGTCTGTGTTGTCACACTGTCTGAAAAACGCATCCTGAAGATGGGCGAACGCCCGAAACCGGTGGATGACCACAAAATGAAGCAGGCTACCACGGAAAATGTCTCTGATGGAATAGATAAAGTTTGACGGAAGGCGATGCAAGTTTATGGACAGTCAAAAGCTTGTACAAGCAATAAATAAATGTGAAATACAAGCAGGATTAATACAAGAAAATATGTAATAAATTGATATGTAAGAAGGTTGGCAAATTGGAGAAGAGTTAAAATAAATATTAGAGGAAATCAAATGTATTCGTTTTTATTTATCATGCTTGTTTTTAAATGATAATAAGAATATGTTTAGAGAGATAAGGTGGCATTTGTTAAGAAAGGAGAATTTAAAAACATCATGCAAATGATCTGTATTTTAATCAGGGAAATTAGAAAATTTGGTTCCACAGGTCAGAATTAATAAGAGGTTCATGCATCATCCACAATTTTATATATGTATGTATGTGTGGGTGGATATATATATGCATAGATGTGTTGTATACTAGTTGGTGGTATGTTTGTAATATAGTTGGGTGTGGGGAATGACCTTAAAGAGTGCGTCTGAATATAGTTTATTTGATCATTCATTATGTTTTTGTGGATAGTCGTGTTTGTATATTTCTATTTTTTCTAGAATGTCCATTCGTCTTCCTTTTGTGCCTTGGTGTAATAGGACCATTGTTTTGTCTATACTTTGTGGTTCGTGGTTGTTCTTTTGTATGAGCGTAGGTGTTCTTTATACCTGTCTTTGAGGCGTCTTCCGGTCTGGCCTATGTACGTACAATTGCATTCGGGGCAAGAGAGTTTGTAAATCCCACTTTTGTCATATAGGTTGGTTGTTTCAGTATGTGTGCATATTTTGTTTACAAGTTTATTGTTGGTTCTGAATGCTGTTCTCAAGCCTAGTTTTTTGAAAAAGTTTGTCAGTTTGTAGACCTCGTTCCCTATGTGAAAGTGGCGAACAAGTTGGGTGTTGTGGGGTTTTCGTCTTGGTTGCGGTTCAGTTTGCTTTTTCTTAATAATTTGTTGACAACGCTAACAGGGTATCCGTTTTTTGTGGCTATGTTGTATATGATGTGGAGTTCTTGCTTGTAGTTGGTTGCTGTAAGTGGTATAGTTTTTAGCCTATTAGTTAGGTGTCTCAGGGCTGTTAGTTTGTGTTGAGTAGGATGATGGGGACTGGAAGGTATTATGGTGTCAGTAGAAGTGGGTTTTCAGTAAATCGCGTAGTCTATTTTGTTATTATTTCTGGTAAGTTTTATGTCTAGAAAGTTGTGAGAGTGCCATCGGTATCGTATTCATGTGTGATTTTATATTGGGGTGGAGGTTGTTTAAATAGTTTAAGAGTGTGTCCATGTCAATGTCATGTTCGAGTATAAGTATTGAGTCGTCTACGTAACGTGCATAAAATGTTATGTTGAAAAGTTCTTTTAAGTGTGGGACGTAAATGTCTTCCAGGTGTTGCATGAAAACTTCTGATAATAGAATTACAGATGTCAGATGTCCCATTCCTAATCCGTCTGCAGCTAGGTAGAAATTGTTATTAAATCTGAAATAGTTTTGTTAAACTGAAGTGTCGGTTATGGTTGTTAGTTGATCTATGTATTGTTCTGTGTTCTGTTCTTTCAATTTATGTTTTACAATGTTTAAAGTGTCATTACTAGGGATGGAAGTGTATAAGTTAAAGATATCAAGGGAAATCAGTCGTGATGAGGGTGTTATTATTAGGTCTTCCATTAAGTGGATTAGGTGTTAGTGTAATCTTTATGGTCGTGTAGTTTGATTTTGTCCTTGATTTCTTTTTCAAGTAGTTGAGAGAGTTTGTAGGCGGGTGCTGTGGTGTAGTTGATGATGGGTTTTAATGGGGATGTTGGGTTTATGAACTTTGGGAAGTTCATTTTATTTTGGTGCTGTGGGGTTCATTGATATGTATTTGTATTTTCGTAGGTGGTATGATAAAAGTAGCTGTTTTTATGGAATTTTTATTTGTTGTTGAAATTGTATTGTTGGGTCTTTTTTGAGTTGTGTTAGCAGTGCGTAATTCATGGTTGTCCTTTTGGGTACAAGCTTTTGACTGTCCATAAACTTTGCATCGCATTCCTTCAAACTTTATCTATTCCTATTAGTACACTATACTCCTGAAATAACTTATCGCCCCCCTTAATAAAAATAACTTGATAAGATACTGAGCATACTTTACAACACTATTAAAAATTTAGTTATGGAATATTCTGTAAAACAGAAAACAAATTCATTATACACTATTTTTCTAATGTTTAATCATAACTTACAATAATTCCATTTGCCATTAATCACATAATATACATAGTAACATAACCTTATAACCACCCCACATAATTATATATAACCAACAAGTGTGAGTAACAAGTAACAGAAACATTTCGTTGAAGGGAGTAGATTCTACCGGGGGAATGGCTACTCAGCCTACGCCACCGCGACACCCCAAGGATCTATTGTGGCACAAAGGGAGTAACTCTCTACACGAACTTGGCGAATTTACTCTGACGATGGATGAAAATCCGAAACCGGTCAGGAAGAAAATAAACATGCTTGCTACGACGGATAAAATACCAGATGTTACCCACCCAGCATTGCGGATCCATCCACATATTCATCAATGATTTTTTTTTTTTGCATTAATTCTGTTTATCAGTTATTTATTTCTAGTTTCCCCAATAAATTCATTTCAACAAGGTTTTAAAAATAAAATTTTAAAAACAATTAACAAAACAAAAATAAATTAACTATTTTTTTTTTCTCAAATTTATTTCAAACATCAATTCTCTTACACATCTCCTGTAACCAAATAAAACAAAAAAGAAAAAAAAAAAAATAATATTTTATATTACAAAATGCCATTTTTATTTGGCGAAAAAATGTATTGATTGATTATTTGTCCTTTTCCATTTTAGACAAATTTGTAGATATTTATTTATATTTAATATATTATAATATTATATAATATACAATAAATATGTACATCTTAAATCAATTAATTTTTATTAAAAAAAAAAAGAAAACTAAGCACAACATATTACAAATTAAAAAAAACAAAACAAACAAATTATACATGAGGTGTGTACGCCTTTTTTTATTCACAAAATAAAATAAATAAAAATTCTTGTGTTTAAAAAAAGCAAATATTAAAATCTACTGCAGTTTGTGGACATTACACAATTTGTGTCTAATATACGAAACGTATAATTTATATTATATCCACAAAAAAAAAAATAATTCAACCAATATGGGCTTTTTATCTAATTTATATAATGTAAAGAGATTGAAAAAGGAGAAATAAAAATGGTCGGTCTAAAAACCAGTTTTTTTTTTTGTTGTTTTTGTTTTTCTTCCTTCACTAGTTATTATTTACAAGGTGACAATGTGCTCTTATATATCTGATATTTTATATAACTATTTCCATAAATGTTGTTAATAAAAGTGACTAAAAAGCAAATATTTCCTTTATAAAACGGATCTAAATGTAATAATTAGTGATTATTTATCAAGTATTATACAATTTACATATATATATATGTAAATATATTTTATATATATATGTCCGCATCAAGTTTTTGACAAAAAAAAAAAATATAGAAATAAAAAGAAATATTGTTAACGTGTTTTTTCTTCTTTTTTTTTTGTACTTAGTCTGAATTTTCTTTTTTCTTTTTTTTTTTTAGAGACAACATAACATATGTACAATTATTTTTGTTAACAATTAATAATTAATGAATTATGTTTTCCCTAAACAGCATAAGCAGCTGTTGGGGCGCGTCCTCATCTGCTTAATGAATGGCTTCGTTCTCTGGACACTCCTAAACGTTGTTCATCTGGAATTTTGTCAAAAAATGGATGCCTTAATGCTTCACCTAATGATATTCTCTCAGTTGGATCGTATTCAAGCATACGTGTTATTAAATCAAACAATTGACGATGGTCTTCATCATCTGAAGTTTGATAGCGCTGAAAACAAGACAAACAATACAATTATTAAAAATAAATAATAATAATTTTTTCTAAAACTTGAGTAATATCTGAGTGAATATTATTCAATGATTATTTAAATTTTTTAAATTCATTATTATTAAACTTTAATCTCTATAGATGGGTAAACAAATTTTTTAACCTTCGAAAATTAAAAACGCTTACACCGCTTTCAATCAAACAATTTTCAAGTTTGAATGAAAATTCTAACATAAAATAAACAATATTGTTGAAGGTTTTTTTTTTTTGCGGTCAATATAAAATATAATACCAGAAAACACTATATTAATATTGTCTAGGTATTTATTTATAAATTTCTTCAACATTTGCTTCCATTCATTTGTTTTTGAAGAAATTGGTCTTTTAAGAAGAAATAAAGAACTTTTTTTTAATACACGTTTCGACCTTTAATTGAAGGCTTCTTCGAAATAAATCGAAACTGCTAAAAAAGTTGAACTTTATTTTTCATCTGAAAAAGATAATTTCTCAAAAATAGTTTTCATTAGAGAATACTTTGTATTGTACGTATCGATACATCGAAACCAACAAGTGTCGAGTGCAACACAAACACTGCGTTGAAGTGAACTCTCTTCACGAACTTGATAAATTTACTCTGATGACGATGGATGAAAATCCGAAACCGGTCAAATCGGTTTTATCCGACGGATAAAAAATACCAGATATTTTAATTTATTGTTACAATACTGGTTTTACAAATTTTGAAGCAAATAATAATCTTTCACTTCATTATTTGTCATAATATATCAGCGATTTCATCCATACAGAAATTTTTAAAATAGCTTCAGAATAAAATTTAATGTGATTACTTTTTTTTATTTTATTTTATTCCGTGAACCCTAACATATAGTTTTAATTAGATTTTACTATCTAAATAAGGAATATGTTAGCTCAAGCACTGACACTCTAGAAATTAAAAATAAATTTTTATTTACCGAATTTAATAGAATAATTTTCACTTTATTACAATGTTAACAACAACAAGCACAAACAAAAATGAACATTGCTATAGCAGATACATATAGAGCCTTCCAGTTTAATACTTACATGCAATAATTTGCAATTATCTCTGACGTAACGTCCAGCGGAGCTCTTTTCATCCCAATCAAGTTTACCATGATAGAAATATTTTGTCTTTGTCTTACGAGCCATTCTGTAAAACAAATATTTCAAGTGAAAAATACATGTAACAGTAAAATACTTAGCACATGGATAATGTAACAATTTTGTGATCGAGAACAAAAAAAAAAATCAAGTTTGTTCATGCGTTTTATTTTATACTGTTTACCCCAAACACACATAATTTTTTGTTTTCATTTTATTTAGAATTTTACAATTATATGTATGCATGTAGTAACAAGCAAAAGTGATAAATGTACATAAAAAAGGGGCGTGATTGACGTGAATAATTAGTTATCCATTGATAACCATATATTTTGTGTATATATAAAATTGTATTATATTTTAATCACTAAGCAGCCTAACTTGGCGGCTTCGCCCATTCTTGCGGCACGCTATTAAACAAATCTTGGGGTAAATGTAGAAAAGAACTGAAAATACGGGATGTTATTTGAAACTCTCGGAAACCGTCCAGCGGTTCAGACGCAAACAAAGGTATAAATACACGGAACACAAAAATCTTTACAATTTTATGTATTGCAGTACGTATACTGCAATTATATTATGTAATAATTATGTAAATATTTATATATTTACTGTATATATATTGCAGTATATATTAGAGCGCTCCAGCCCCTGGCGCCTTCTGCGCCCAACCTCTCACCCCTCCTTACATTCTCAGTAAAAATCTGCGTCATACGAGATGTGGTGCAAAAGAAGGTTTTAAGAATATAAAACAGGAAAACCGTCACCAATTTGTTCTTAGTATTATTACAAGTAAGTAATAAATAAGTAAATAATAACTCTATTGTTCCAGCCTAGGACAATGTGTTTGCCGCGGCATTCCCACACCATTTTTGAACTGGATGGACCTATGAGCTCCTGTGCTTTAGCAGGGGTGGCCTGGCTATAGGGTAGGATTACAATCTCTAATTCCGATATTTCCTGTCGAGGTTAAACTGGACACATCTTCTGGTTGCGAGAATAACCGCCTAGAAGATGCTGGGAAACTTTCCCATTGCCTCCAAGTAGTTGGTCTTTGGCCCCAAACACTCCGGTCCCTCATGGATTAAATATATTATAGTCCATATATCAAATAAAATTCTAGGTCAAGACCATATCTATGCTGAGTCATTTGAGCTCTGATATATATATATAAAATACACACTATTTTCTAAAAACCAATTTAAGGCTCAGAGAAGCTCAAAACGTGTATATCCAGTGCAAACTAGATATCAAATATTTGACAAGATCGCACTACTTCCTCCAACAGAAGTTAGAGAAAGTAAAAAATATATATATGCACCTAACACATAAATGAAAATCGAATGAATTTAAACTAATTGTGTAGGTCCGCGGCTAAGAACCGCTGTGAGCAAGGGATGGGCACGAATATGAAGAGAGAATAAATTACCTGTAAGGGATAGGTCCTAAAATTCTTTCCATCATGGCTAGATGTTCTCTATTATCGTGTGTTTGAAATAATGTTATTCCAAGATATAATTCAAACATAATACAACCTATGGACCACACATCACATGGCTGTGCCCAACCTAATTCTGTGAAATAAAAGAAACAATAGAAAAGATTAAGTAAAAATACTGGAAAAGAAATTAAAACTTTACTAATATTTGCATCCTCTACTTAAGGGTTACTTAAGTAAAAAAAAGTTCACTCACCAAGTATCACTTCAGGTGCCCTATAATGCCTTGTAGATACAATAGTTGAATGATGTTCATGATCAAATGTTGCTGAACCGAAGTCAATCAATCTTACTTCTGAATTTTTCAACCGCTTCACATCGCGTTTCTAAAAATTAAGCATACAATTCGTTTGTAAATAAAGTTAAGAGAAACAATACAAATAATTATATAGATTATTAAATAAACAACTCATTTACACTCAAAATATAAAGTTTTGACTATAAATAATTGACATTTCTGGACTATAAATAATATTTAATTCATTTAAAGAAATAATTTATTAAAATTTCGTTTTAAACATCAAATGGCAACTTCGTAAAACATAAATTTTGATTCACAAAAACATGAAAATAAATAATAGAATGGACTTACTCTACAGTAAAACTTTGGATTTACATACTTGTTAATTATTATAACATTATCATTTTGATTTCAACTTACTAACTGACATTGATATTAGTAATGTATATAATAATAGTAAATCCATTCTGAACATGCTATCTGATGTTATTATTACAAGATTATGTCCTATTTTAAATGAATTAAATCGTTCAAATATTATTGCATCTGATAATATTACGTTTAACTCTGCATCCATAGAATATACAATTTTTATATATATATTTAAAAACACTTCTCATAGTTCGTTTGCATCAAAACTGAATTTGCAGTAAATCTTATAACACCACTCATTCAGAATAAAATGCATAATTTATATAAAAATATTTAAAATACTTACGGATAAAAGTTGAGTAAAAAAATTGAAAAAATTCCTGTTTTAACAAAACACAAGAACAACAACGTATGGACACAAAAATAAAGAAAAATAAAAATTACCAATAGAAATTCATGTATTGTTATTTTGCATTTCGATATTTTTTGGTTTTCAATAATTTTTTTTTTTTATTCAAAAATAAACTATTAAAATAATAATTTCATTTTCATTTGATTTTAAGAGCATTTTTGTTTCAAATAACAATGAATTGATGAATTTCTATTTCAGAAAAAAGAGCTAAGCATGCGCCTACAGAGGAATATAACTTACCTGATTTATTATTACAGATTACTTAATATTATGTATATAAAGAAATTACCTTTTTGTTATTGTAGACCAGATCGTAATCTGAGCTGACTAGTAGAATATTTTCAGGTTTGAGATCTGTATGTGTGAGCTGGTTGTCATGTAGAAATTTGACGGAATAGCACAGCTGATAAGATATATGTCTTACATGTTCCATTGAATATGGCTGATAGTTGTTGTCTTTCTATGGAAAATAAACAGTTTAGAATTAATATAAGCTAGCCTAGCAAGAAAAATTAACATTTATCTAATTTATTAGATCTCATAATTTTTGATTAAGGCTTACTATCATAAAATCTGATCAATAATCAATATATAAACCATAAATTATTCAGAATTTTTATTTAACCAATCCATTTCTTTTACTGCAATTCTTCAGTTCTAATGAACATACTTTCTTCAATTTTGGATTTTTACATAATTGTTTAGTGAAAACATTATTATCAGAGCTATTATGACCTTAATAATGTATGAAAATGTATATAATATATGATGTGTATGATGTATATGAATATATTCCTGCAAATTTTATTTCTACAGAGCTAAATTGCACTTAGGCCACACACGGACCCACGGTAAATTATTGTTTATGGGAAATACCTTTGAATAATTCTGTTATAAAAAAAAATACCAAGCCCCCCCCTTTTATGATAAACCGGCTTTTTCCCGCTGTAAGGAGGCCTATTCTCAAGGCCATAATTTTCTGGGTGAAACAGAAGACAAAGGAGCTCCCTCACGTGCAACAAATCTCTCCACACTTCGTTTCCCCAATACCCTAACCCTAGGTATCCAAGGATTCCATTATATTCAAACGCTTAAATAGTCCCACACCAATTGAGAATCAAAATATAAGCATTGAGGTTAACTAACCGAGAAAAATTCCTAATTTCAATTACTTAATTATCCATCGTCTGGATATCCATAGAAAAAAAAAAACAATAAATTGTATAACCCCATTTTCCGCTTAGAAAGTGAGACATGCCTTCTAGATTGACATTCTATCTCATAAATAATATTAAACCCAGTTAAAACTACCAGATTGTGAAGCCATCAGTTAACATAACATAACGAAGCAGTGCCGCCGTCAAAAGTTCCTCTAACCAAACGATTTGTCTATCAGTTAGTTGGCCGCCCATATTAAAGTTTTTTTGAAACTATATTTAATTAGAAAAATAATAAATAAAATCAATACTTACCAAGAAATCAAATACGCTAAGTCCAAGCATTTCAAATCCAATACAAATATGACCATGGTAGTTAAACCAATGTATCATTTTCACACAGAGGCTGTTTAAAAAACAAATAATTGTGCATCAGAAATTGAAGTGCATCAAAATATAAAATTCATAAAACATGTTTCAATATGTTACAATTACAAGATACACCATTATTTTTTCAGGTAATCTATCCATTTAATAGAATATCACACTCCATAGATATGCAAAATTCTAATATTAATTTTTTGTTTTGAATTACTTATTTAAAAAAAAAAAAATTGAAATAATAAAATTATTGATATAAGATAAAACTTACTGTTTGCATGTTGGATCTTTTTCAGCCAATTTCTCGAGAACGTTTATCTCAAGTTTTGCAGCGTCTCTATATTTTTCCACATTTTTAATAATTTTCAGAGCCATAATCTCATCACTGTAAACATAATAATTAATTTAAATTTTACAAATGTGATACTATAATAATTTTTGTGTATGTTTACAACTTTGCCTAAAACTGTATAAGGTAAACTTATTAATATTATTTTTTTTAAACGTCAGGCCTTAAAATTATAACGAGATGTTTATATGGAAATGACCAAAAACTTATACAGTAGGATCTCCTCTACTTCTATTGTAAAAAAAAGAAAAAAGCATAACAACGAAAATAAGTAAAAAATTGATCTTTTACAAAACAATTAGCATAAAAAAAATCCGGATAAAAGTAGTTTAACCTTAGAAATTTTTATAAACCAAAGTAATTAAAAATTTGATCAAGCTGCTTTAAAAAAAACTTTAGATCTAACGATAATATAGTTCTCAAAAGACGACTAAAAAAATATATTTCTATTGTAAGAAAAAAATAAAAACCAGATCGATTAACTACGCTTGAAACTATTACTTTCTTAAAAATATACCTATAAATTTAAGATGTAGAATAAATCTTTCATATTTTAAGGATTGTGAATTTCATTTTGCTGAATAAATGCAAACCTAATTGCATCCAATTGGACTGAATTCTCCATTATCACGATAAATTTTAAGATAAATAAAAAATACAAAACAGAAGTGATGGTTGAAATCGGTGTTATGTATATACAACAACGTAGGCAGACTAAGTTTCTATAAATAAACAAACCTTTTCGAGAGAAAGAGAGAGAGACAGAAGGACCTGGTTTCAATATATTCAAGTTAACTATTTAATTAAATTTATTTATTATTTTTCACTGATCTAGAGCAACGAAATCAAATTCAACTATAGCAGAGGGTCGTCATCTTTTCAAATTTTGTTACTTCATGGGCCGAAAAAACAATCGAATTCATCACTTAATATATATCGAATGTATTACTCTTTGTTTTTTTTATATTTCTCTTACAATTTTCAGAGAAAGTACTGCTATCGTATCAGATTTTCGACATCAATTTTTTAAAAAGTAAAATCTTTTAGGAAACATCCAACTGTCTTCAACTTATTACAATTACAAATAATACTGGTGCTGGTGAGAAACTGTAACTCATAAAAGATCATGTGGGGGGGGGGGGGGCGGACTCCTAAATCCGTTCACAGAAACGGACAGATTTTTGTTTTTCGCTTTTCTCAAAAACACCACATCCAAAAGAAAAAGGAAAATCTGATGTGACAATTGGTAAAAGATATTTAGATATCTTTAATGAGAGAATCTACTAAATAAAACGACTTTTCTGAAGAAGTATAATCTCTCCCCTCCCTAAATAAATTTTCTCGGAAAAAAGTTTTCAACAAAAGTGAAAAGGTCTCTTATAGGTTGGTATAGAAAATTTAATGAAAACCGTCGTTGTTTTTCTTTTTAATGGAGAAAATAGCAGAAAACTGAATAAACTATTCAGTAAAATCGCATTTCACTTCTGTCAATCGATTTTCTTCAAATTTCGGAATTTTGACAATAAATATATTTAAATTTAATTAATATTACACAGATGATAGAATCGTCTAATAAACTAATATGACCCTTTAGTGGAAAGCAGAACCTTGGGAGAAAGTTTCAAATAAAAATGATTAAGTTCTGTATATGTACTGTCAATATTCGTAGTTTGAAAAAACCTAATTATATCTTTCTTTATGAAATCATAGAAAACTGAAAAAAATTGTTCAATAAGGTCACCCCACCTGGTCAACCGATTTATCTTCAAACTCGCAATTTAACATTTAATTCTAATTAATATTATATAGATGATAGAATTGTACAATAATGTGAGACGGAGGAGGAAACACCCATGCATTTAATGATGGATTGTTTGGGCTGTGAGGAGATTAGGTTTTTTAGGACCTTCGGCTGGAGTAGGATATCGGTAGAGGATCTTAAGCTATGTCCTTTTAAGGCTTTGATCGGATTTGTTCGGTCTGTGGTGAAACTTAGATGGGTGAAACCTGGGCCTAGACTTTTGTTGCAGACCCGGTAGTTGTTATTCTTTAGTGGTAGCTATATGGGCCCAGAGAGGCTTTGGGTAGCGTAGGGTTTTGCCCTCCTCTTCCTTGAATAATAATAATAATAATAGTAATAATAATAATAATTGTACAATGAACTGAACTATCACTTAAAAAAAAAAAGCATAACTCGTTATAAGAATTTCCCAGAAAAATGTTTCAAATAAAAGCCATAGAAAGCATAGAAGGGGACATGTGTTTATATACATACAAAGTTTAAGGAAAATTGTTGAAGCCATTTTCGAGAAAATCGAAAAAAAAAATGACAAAATCCATTCAGTATAGTGACTGGTACATCCAGTTGAGGAATTTTGACAGATAATTTACTGTCGGATTCCATAGTGATACATAAAGAGAATATTAAGTTTGAAGTTTCTACGATGTTTCGTTTTTGAGCTATGCTGATCACATACATACACAAATACTCAATACCACTTTTTCGGTCTCAGGGACCTCAAAACGTGTATTTCTGGTGAAAACTCGATATAGAAAATTGGACATCATTACAAAGACTTCCTCTTTGTTGGCTATATTATAACCAAAGTTACAGATGCTATCGCAGATAACAAAATATTACTCGATTTTTTTTTTTTTTTTTAAATATTACTCACAACTCATAACAGAGAAAAGTTACAAGTGTAATTAAACAACTGTTTTTGTTAATGAAAGTTTTACTTACGTTTGTAGGTCTTTAACTTTGACCACTTTTCCAAAAGTACCCTCGCCAAGGGTGGCTTGAATTTTATCTGTCAATAAAAGAAAAGCGAAAACACACACGTTATAACAAAATGTTTAAACAAAACAAAACAAAAATTACTCAACTCAATTTATTTCAAAAGATAATAAATGCTGTGTTTCTATACTATACTAGTAGCCAGAGCCAACAAGATTTAACCAAAAATTTTAAAAATATTTTGAAAATTTTTGTTCATTTCTTTTACATGCAAAAAGGATTAATTTGTTTTTATATTAAGTAACATTCAAATTTTATTTATATTAATTCAAGTGCAATTATTATTATTATAATTTATTTTACTGAAAATGAAATGGCTACCAGTAAAAAGTCATTTTAAACAGATTCAATGCAATATTATACCTCAATGTATGAGAGGTACATACAAAGTTTTTAAGATGCACCGCAATTACACTAAAGCTGTGTAATTACGTTTTAAAAATAAGTATTTATCTATTTCAATAAACACTTTCTTAGCGAATTTACAATAATTTGATTAAATCATCAAAATTATTGTTAATTCTTTTTTAAATATAATATTCTAATTTGTAGGGACCAATGGGAGCAATTATTCATGGAAGAAAATAAATTCCTCCTTAAATAATATAAAGAAAAAATAAATTTTAATTTTTTAAAAATTATTTTTTAAATTTTTTTTTTTTTTTGAGGCAATGGGGATAAATTCAGCAGAAACTCTACAATGAGAATTTCTAATATTTTGTGGTAATTATTTATTATTATTATGTATGTTCACGAACATCTGCTTTGTAGTACGTCCCCGTGACGATATATGAGGTGGCCATCTTCGTCATCCTGAATAGATGGCGGTCTTGGTGGTGAGCTCTGTCGTCGTATGGTATGGTCGTCACGGAGACAAATAGACAGCGTACGTGTAGGGAGATCATTGTCCACCATCATCATCATCATCATCATCGATCGACCACCATCACAAGTCACCAACCATCAGTCAGCGCAGGTATAGCAAGTGGTGTAGGAAGCATGTGTGCGTGTGTGTGTGGTTGGCACCATATTCGCATCCATATTGGTTCCATCCAAGTGTGTGGCCGGCCATCCGTAGTCCATCCATTGGGTCCGTCACCACCACCGCCGCAACGTCCACCAGGACACCACCGCGCGAACAATGCCACACCAATCGGTACAATGACCCAGTTGTTGCCGTTCCCAGTCATAGACAGAGAGGGGAGAAAAGGCATACGGTTGCCGCGTTAACAAAATAGCTCTTTTTTGGTTTTTGTTAACACAATTAACAGAAAAGCACTACGCCTCACACAAAAAATAAGTTATACCAGAAAAAAATGGGTGTTTTTTTAATGATTTAAAAACTTAAAAAAAGAAAAAATTAAAAAGAAAATAAAAAAAAAAGAATATCACAGCCACACAATATTATAAGTTAAACCAAAAACATTTCACCTCACCCACACACACACATACACACACTCATAGTTCATCTATAAATATTATTATTTTTTTTAAGTGCCAAGTACCATCCACTGAACAATATTTGAACGATTCTACTCAAGTTCAACAGTTAAACTGAACAACCATCAGAAACTACTAAATATAGCATTCCCTCTCCTAGAATCAGTGCAATCTAATAGTAGAGAGACACACGTCCTCAGAGCCAAATTTATGAATGTACTCATCCGTACTTAAAAGTTAATACATTGGAATCTCCTTCAGCTAACTCGCTGGGGTTCCCAACCTTTTTCATCCATCGAAAGAAAAATGATTTTTCTTCCGACCGCCAACAGTATATTTAAATTTAAATAAATAAATATTCTTCTTTTCTTTATATCGGCGATTTCCTCTATCAATAAATATTAATATATAAATATTAAAATCTCGATCATTTGGACTTGTAAATGTAATTGTAATTTTATCCATAATATATTCGAAATGCGTTTCCAGACTTCCAAATACCTTGAGGTTCCCAATTAACTTGCGAAGAAAGAAGCTTTTCTTTACTTTTAAGCATGAACCAAGAAAATAAATCACACGTTTTCAGAGTAATAAATTGAATTCAAATTCTAGTTTGATTCAACTTTTATTCCTAAGTTATTTTGATTTTGAATAATTTAAATTTTGTTAAAAAAAAAAAAGTAATGAAATAAAAATCCTGGTCCCTTACGGCTAGACAGGACAGAGGTGTCAAAATGACGGTTCTACAAGAATTTCTCTGTACAATTAAATAAAAGTCAGCAAATTCAGAAATGAAGCTTTAATTGACAAAAAAAAAAAATTAAAAATATATATTTCCTCCTTCACTCATAAAAAAGATCATTCTAGGTAACAAAACATATTCTACTATTAAAAAAATAAAAGAAAATTTAAGTATTTTAACTAATTTCAATTTTTGTAACAATGTTTACTAATTCAAAGGAAAACTGAAAACAATAATATAGATGAAAAAAAAAAGTGTTTACTTCAATATTTACTTTTAAAAAAAACAAAACATAAAACAATATTGTTACAAAAAAAAAAAATGAAGGTAAATGATGAAAGGGATTTTATTAATTAGTTCCCCGCGAATTAAATAAATTTGACATCACTGTTCTTGGAGGCATTTCCGAACAAATTTCATGAGGATTCTTTTTCTTTCGAACAAAGAATCCATGCCTGAAATTTGACTTTTTTACCCAAAGGACTGCATGGTAATTTGCTCACCTACTCCTCATTAAATTTTCATCGACTCTGTTGGGAACCCCTCATCAACAATCCTTTATGTATTTAACCTTATGGTAATCTTAAAGAGCCTTTTAAACGCTGCACATAGAAAACAAAGAGCACATAGAAAATTATGTTTAATTTTTCCAATAAAAAGTATAAATCATATTATCTAGTGTTAAACGCATATAATTCATGCTGAGCTTTAAAATTTGCCCAACACAGGCCTATATACTGACAAAAGTAAAAACAAAATGAAACCTTAAGAACGCAATGATTAATGAATAATATAAAATAATAATAATAATAATAATAACAAAAAAACCTAAACAAAAACATATAAAACAATTTTTATATTTAGAAATTTAGAAAATCTGCCTTGTAAGGTTTGTTTTGATGCCAACAGCTGCGTATTTAATCATCTTATACACAACCAAGGAAGGAGAAATTAAAAATAGAAATATTTTTGCAGCTTCATTTTTATTTACTGACTTAATACTACTACTATGAGGGGGAGAGAAAAGATTATTATTATTTTTATAAATCAATTAGAATTCCAATAAGAAGTTAACTTAGCAAAAAACCAATAAAGCTATCAGAAAGAAACCTAAAAAATTCCACTTTTTATGAAAATTCTTAAGTTCCCTTTAAAGTTATGAGAAAAGAAAATAAATACTATTAAAGTTCTGGAAAAAGAATGGGTAATATTTTTCATACATAAAATAATATTGGTGCTGGGTTTTATTTTTGTTTTCTTTCTGCGCATATACGGCAGCAACCAAAATATCTAAGCAACATTGGGGGGGAAAACATAAATGCTTTTAGGAATCCATGCTTTCAAACAGTTGGAATTATTCTTGGATTCAATATATTTCAGGTACAAACAAAAATGATACATATTTTATCATTTTAACAACTTTGTAAACAACTAGGTTTACTCAAAATATTGGGCCTATTCATGACTACAGAGACACGTCTCAAATTTTCTACCTATGACAGAGTCTTGGGTAGTGGGTACTGGGCTTCCATTTCCAAGTTTCTATTATCCAAGTTTCTAACATGTGCTACACCTACGTCTGCCTGAAAAGAAACTTCGTTGTGTAACGGAAACTTTACAAGTACTATTTTGAAGAAACTAGATACTGTTGAAAGAGAAAAATCCAAAACTATTAGAATAAAGGAAAAGATATACGGCGGATACAATATAAGATTTGTCCAGCACAATTGCACAGACTCTACAACCTATTTTTTCCCCAAATTAATAAGCACAAAAATGCAACTAAAGTACTCATAAGATTAATAAATAAGGAATATTAATAAACTTCTATATTTTATTGTTTTGTGCCCTGTATAGGTATATTAATTCATTTTATATGCAGCAGAAAAAAATTAAACTCTTTCCTTTGATATTGCCGAGGATTATTTTTTATTTTAAAAAGTTAGTTAATTAGTATTTGGAATTTTATATGTACGTTGTAGTAAAATGATGCAGAGAAGAAGAAATTGGACAAAAAAAAAAAAAGGGTGCAACTTTAAATATCCAGTTAATCGGACGGTCAAGATTTAATTGAAACTCGCAAAAAACTAATGAATTCGGAAAACTGCTTCAGGTCAATATGTTACTGAAAATTTTGATCGAACCAGTGAAAGAAAGACCCATCCACGGAGACAATTCAACGGATTGTTCCTTGTCCGGTTTCGGTTTTCATCCATTGTCAGAGCAAAGTCTTAACAAGTTCGTGTAAAGAGTCCACTTCAATGTTTCTGTTACACTCACAGGTTTGTTCAAACAAGTGTAGGTGTACAGAAACATTGTGTTGAGTGAACTCTCTACACAAACTTGGTAAATTTGCTCTGACGATCGGTCAGAAACAAAAGGAATATGCATGCTACGACGGATAAAATATCAGATTTAACAGAATATACATCTTTATTTCTCAGCATTAACAAAAAACCCGGGGGAGGGGTATTCAAGATAATGGACATTCGAATTAGAAATTGTAATGTTCAATGAGCAGTGAATAAATTAGGCGCAATGGAAATGGAACTTCTTACCGCCATTTTGAACTCAGCGTTTTTTTTTTCCAATTTCACAAATATTCCTTGGCAATCATTTAGGGCGGCGTATTGTTATAAAGCAGTATTTTCAAACATAGAAAGAACTAGAAGATAAAAATTGACTGGTGAACTAACTGGATTAATAACTCCTTTCATTGAGTGTTATGATATTACACGCTGATTAAGTCTGAAATCATAACAAGGCCTGATTGAATTTAGGATGAAAACGAGAATGCCTTGCTGAGAGCAATATGTCTCCTAATTTTTAACAAAATCTTGGATTTTTTGTTAGTTTTTTAGAAAGGATCGCAATTCAGAATTTATTTTCTCTAGCTGTCTAGATCATATATTTACCTTAACAAAACTCCTAAAAGCTTTGTTTCAGATCTTTTAGAAAAACTTGTGTTCTAATTTTTTAGTTCCTCTTTAATTTTGGAGAAGGAAGAAACATTTGGGGTGAGGGGTAGGGATTATCTCTTTCTGTGTTAAGCGTGAGTGATGGGAGAGATAAATATGATGTATAACAATCGGGCAACCTTCTTCTCTTAGTGCAAAATATTGTTTACAAAATAGGGGTGGTAGTGGGGTTATTATAAATTGGTAAAAAAACTTCATATTGTTACTGCATTGGAACTTTAATAATTTAGTGTGAAGTTTAAAGATATTCTTTTGGAGCCGTTATTGAGGAAATCGTGAAAAATTATAGAAAAAAACTTTCAGTAAAAAGTCGCCATTCTTCTTGTTTTTTGGCTGATTTTTTTTACCGAAACTTTCGTAAAGGAGAATTTCATTATTGGTAGTACCTAAACGGAATATCAAGTTTAGTTTTCCATGTTTCGAGATATTTTCTTCAGACCAATAAATAACTGAGACATATACTCATAAAACCCAAATGTAAATGGGCGGGCGCGCATATGTAACAGACATATCATTAAAAACATTGAATTTTCATATTGAAAAAGGCTTAAACCTTGCATTTCTTGTGGAAAAAATAATTTAACTGAAACGAAACAATAAATGCTCTCATAGTATTAGGAGAAAGCGAAAAGAAAACTCGTTTGAAGACCAGGTCATCTCTTATCAAGCTTCTCTCCAGGCAAATCTTCACAAACAGAAAATCGATTTTATTTATGTTTTGGTTTTGTTTAATTTATTGCACTTTTCTTGAAAATGACTCTAAAGATTTATTTAAAACTTGATGTATTAAGTATTTACATTAAAGCCCCTAACAATTTTCATGTTATTTTCTATGAAAATTGATTTAAAGATGGTAGTAAGGGGGAACTGCTTACCCATAAACTTACTCTAAAAACTGCCAGTTTAATACAATTTACGGTCTCACAACTTTATATAAGATATTTAGTAAAAATTCCAATTTTTAAGAAAATTAGTAAACTTAATTCGTGAGAATGCAGTAAGAGAAGGTCTTTCCACTGTTTCATACAATATTTTTACAAAACATAAAATAAAACCCCATTTAAATAGTAATTTGCACTCTGAATTATGAGCACATTTTTACTGTTAGGTTAAAATAATTATATGATCTTTACATGAAAATTTCGATTAATATGGTCCTTACTTTCGAAGAGGATTTTTTTTGTTTATATCAAAAATGATTCACAAATTAGGTATTCGAAATTGATTCATTCCATTATACCTAAACTTAGAGCAATTTACACATTCAATTTCACAAAACTTAAGAGACACTTATTATGCTTTCAGTATAAAAAAAGCAAAAAATGATCACCACGTTTAATTAGTTGAGATAAATTCCAACCAGCCAGAAAAATTAAGAACACAACTGTTATTATGTAATATAAATCGAAATTAATGAAGCAAAAAACTATAAAAACAGAAATATGTATAAAATGATGTTACAGATTGTATTTTTAAATCTATAATAAAAATAAATTTAACTGTAGGTCATAGTAGTTTTATCAAGATTGCTGTTAAGTCCAATAATGGACACATTAGGGCCTGAACTTCTCAATAAAAAATTAATTTCAATATATTATTCTTCTTCTAAAATATTTTTGAAAAAAAAAAAAATAGCAAGCTTAATATTTGATGTTTTGAAAATGTAACTAACTATAAGATCTCTTCAATTAGGCAAATACTCCAATTCATCAGTTCCTAATTTTTCTAATGAGAAAAATCTAAGCTACATGAACCAAATTTCTTTGTAAGACTCTCCACATTTCAAATATGACAATAAATGTAAAAATCGTTCTGCGTTTATAATTTTTATCGCACATGGAAAGCACGTTTAGCATAGTCAAAATCTGAAACAGTGTTCAGACAAAAAGCACTATCGGGAAATGTCCAAAAATTTAAGAAATAAAAATCCCAATAAGTAGGTAACTATTCAGAAGATGTGAATAATTTAAAATAAATTTTTGTCCAATTAAAAAAAACCTGGTACTGTTTGCATTTTAAAAACGGAAATATAACAAAAATACCTAAAATACCTCTTCATAAAAAATTTACTCTGCGTATTTTTAATGAGTATTCCTGAGCCGGAAGTATTGAACAGTATAAGAATTCTGCCTTCAAAAATGAAAACAACAATTATTCTATACAAAAATTGCCTACATAGATAAAAACAGAATTTAAGATTAACAGAACATGAAAAAGTGGGGAAGGCACAAAATACCTTCAAGAATTTTCAGTAATAAGAGAGGCAAACTCAAATGAAAATAAATTAATTGTAACACTACTAACAAGCAAAACATAAGCAGTAAAAAAAGATCAACAGAAATCAAGCAGTAACAGGCAGACATATAACAGGATCTGCGCAGTTTGTTACACTGTTAGATACAACTTACTGCACGAGTCCTGCGACGTCCTCCAGTTGTTGATTCCCGATGGTGACCTAATATAGCAGAATATTTTTGCTGACATTTACTAAGTGCAGAAGTCGTTGAAGTTGCAGAATTAGATGTTGAATTACTCGAAGCATTATTATTATTATTATTATTATTGTTCCCATCATCTAAGGTACAATATTTCATTATCAACGATTGTATCTCCTTTCTTTTGGCCGCTCTTTCTGAATCATCAACATCTGTAGTAGGTATATCCACAAGTACGGGTCTCATTTCACTTGCACCTGATTTCCTTCTACGAAAAGGTGTCTTTTCCCTTGGTGTTAAACTGACATAAGGATAGGCTTTTTCAGCTAAAACAACTGTTGTAGCACTTTTGGAAAGAGGATTCAAACTTCTACTATTGTTGCGACTACTTCTGTTATTGTTGTTTATGTTATTATTATTATTATTGTTGTTGATGTTGTTGCAACTGGTTTGTTCTTCTTTGTATTTCAATGCTGCAGCACTCTTCCTTTCTTCTTTTCTTCTAGGTCTTTCTGGGCTTTTCACTTCCTGGGTATTGTGTCTCCTTCCAATTCCGGTAGCGCTTGTAAGCCTATAACTATCCGCTATCCAACGAGGGTAATAATCCTCAAGAGTGGTTCGTCTCCCCACCACTGTACTTCCAGACGATCTCCCAAGAGAGCGTTCTTGCCTTTTACTCCTCCTTGTTCGTGCGCTATTACTAGATGTTGCCGTAGTACTTGCTCCGGCCGTATCCGTTTCAGGCGCCAGTGTAGATTTAAGACAACGTGGTGTTTCGTCTTCCTGTATATCTTTCCTAAATGTTGATGTTATTGCGGCGGCTGAAATTGATGGTCCTCTAACTTTGGACGTTATCCTTTGTATTAAGCTTGAACATGAATCCGTAAGAAGTTGTGTTACGCTAACAGTGCTGGCCCTGTTGTACCGAGGTCGTCCTACTTCAGTATTATTCCTTGTGCTGCCCATACCCGAGCCTACCTCCACACTACAACTAGCTACCCCTAACCCCCCTCCCCGCTCATAACTGAACTCGCAAACGACACACTCAATTCTATTAATAAAATAAGGCTCCCGTCCAAAAATGTTACGCAAATCTCACGCACTGGCCACTGTAGCAGCACATTCTTATAACGACGTCGTTTGCGGTGCCACATTACAACGACCTAAGTAACCTGTTAAACTCAAAGAATATATAAAAAGTAATACCTCACTTCATAGTATAAAGAACTTTATTCTATTATAACCAATGCCTATTTTTGGTAGACTGTTTACTGGTAACAGTGAACACATCACCCTTCCTTTTACTTGAGATAAATTTAGGAATTCGAATCAGAGAGGGGATAAAAAAAAACGAGGAAACAGAGATAGATAATGAAAGAGAGCAAGTACGTGGGTGAGAAAGAGCATATATATCACCATACAAAAAAAGTGACTGCACATTAATAAATCTCAAGAAAGAATTCAATTTCTTTAAACTCCCTATAATTGTTTAATTGTTAAAAATATGAACCAAAGAAAATACAGCATTTCAGTGTAATATAATACTTAATTCTGAAAAGAACCTAATATGATAGATCTGATCAACTTTCTATAAAATTCGTTCCATTAGGGAAGTTACTTGACTCAGTAGCTTGCTTTCAATATATTATTTCATATGTCAGCAATTACTTGATAAAGTGACTACAATAGAAAGTTTACTAGGATATATTTACTACATTCTCTAACTCCATTTGCCATATCTAGTTGATAAATTTTCTTCGAATGTAGAAGTTATAACTGGAACGTGATAGTATTTATATAAGTTGGAACATTTATTGAAAGCAAAAAGCATAACATTATAAGTCTCCCTTAAAATTGATTTAAAATCTATATTCTTCCAAAAAAAAGTTAAAATAAAAAAGCTAAAAAATATACTGCACTTTTAGTATACCAAGTCTGAAGAAAATCGTTGGGAATTGTATTCAAAGAAAATCGCGAAAAATTGAAACAAAAATCTGGTGTGAAACACTCAACACAACTTTCTCTAACTGCAGTGTACAAAATTGTAACTGACAAATTTTATAGTTAGTATATAATATTTAATGAAATTCATCGCACTTCCGGTTAAACGATTTTTACGAAAAACTTATTATTCTCAGATCTCCTGGTAGCACTTTAATGAAATATTAAGTTTGAACATTCTGCGATTTTTTGTTTTTGAGATATGCTCCTCCCCCACACACAACATGACATATACATACACAGAGACGTATAGCTAAAAAACAATTTTATCGACTCAGGGGATCTCAAAACGGGTATTTCCGGTGAAAACTCCATATCGAAAATTTGACACGATTAAAATACTTCCTCTTACGACCAAAAAGAGAAAGTAAAAATTATTAGAATATTTTTCGGGAAAACCGTCTGTTCAAATTGGAAAGTTTGCAACGCATTTAATAATTGTTTTTATTATGTTCATTGTCTTACAACCCATACATGTATTTGTTCATTGCGTGTTGGTTCTTTGCGCTCTGAGTAGTTGTTTTAAAGGTTTTTCCTTTAACAAAGAATAATATAGGTCGACTAAAATTTCTTGAAACTCGACAACTGAAATCGAAAGAATGCGGTAGTCGTAAAACACTGCTGTGAACCTGGAGGTTACACACACTAATATAGGAAAAATGCAAAGTTTATAAAAGACTTTTAATATAAAATAAACTAAACTAGGCAGAAATAAACACAAACCAAGCGGTCAAAATAGTAAGTAAACAATCAACCTTTCCCCAAAGTTATTTCATACAATGTCTTTGTACACCGCGTCTAATATACTCATTTCGAGGGTCAAGTTATTTTGGTCGACCTATAGGAGAATTTAAACACAAAAAGTAATATAGTCTTAACTAATTGAAAGATAAATAAAGCCATTTTGTAATTGTGTTTTTGCTGTTAGCAATATGGTGAATAAAAAACATAATTTTCAAAGGAATCTAATCAATTTAGAGCTTAGAAGCCCTACCAACAAAAGAGTGACTACTACACTATCTTCTTATCCTCGGCTCGCTTGTCAAAACAGACAGTGTTTAGGAAGTTGCAAGAAATATAATTCATATTTTTTCTATGACCTCTTCATGTCAACAAATTCACATTTGGGATTCAATTTTTACGAAACGAAGAACTTGAATTCAAGAAAATTATCTAATGGGAAACGAGGCCAATCCCAAACACATTACTACAATTACAACACTAAATAACGGTGATAAACAGAGCACATTTGCACAATATGATATAGCGAAACTGCAACATCAAGTATTATTAAATGTAAATATAAATATGCATTGGTATAAATTTGTGTATAAAAAATTTTTAGTTAATATTCGGGAAGTGCTTACACAACAAGGCCAAATTTAGATTAGTAATTTCACTCTAACCTCTGGTTAGATAAATATAATTTCTATTTAAAATTCAAGTCATACAAGTTTTCCATAATCTGCTGCCTTTAATCGTGTTAGTAGGTGTGGAAGCCAGGCTATGGTATATTCCTGAAAGTCCTTTTTTTCTGTCCCTCTTCTTTATTTTGCTTAAATTGACCATTCATGGCATTAAATTACCTTGCACCAGTATGCAAACATTTCTTTTAGCGCTACTCTGGTGACTAAAAAAAATTAGAATGATTAAAACAAAAATTAACAGATGGCAATATGTTATATTGTGCGGAGCAAACAAGATAACTCTGAAATATAAAATAACCATAACTGTATTTGGGAGCTGCTTTAAAGGTAACCGCGAATAGCTGGCTAGAAATTAAGTTGCAATACTTCAAAAATATCACCTACCTAATCCTCAATATCCTTCTAGTGAAAAGGAATTTCACATTAAGTATTCTCCCTTGCAATTAAATCTATCTGAGAAGAAATAACTTTACATTTTAAGCTTGCGCTCCAATTCTATTGCGTAAAAAAAAAAGTAAGTTTAAATGAAGTATTCCGAGAATAGCCGAGGAAATATAACAACCATGAAGGGGTTTATTCAAGGACCGTTTTCAACTGAAGTCTTGGGATCAGTTAAAAGGGATGTAAATAAAGAAGGACAAAAAAATTAAGGTGTCTAATTTAATCATGACATACTTTAAAAAGCAAAACAGAAATTCTTGAAGAATTGGAATGGTTTAGTAGATTAGCAGAAGATATCTAACAACACCAATACTTACAAAAGGAAAACGCAACATTTCCACCAACCAAAAAAAGGCACTTGGCACAATACCTAAAATACTATCCGCAGACTGCCGGATCATTCCAAATAGACAAGAGAGAGAAAGAAAAATATAATAATAATTATAAACCTCACAAAACAAACATTCATTCAGACATTCATAAAATTAGAAAAATTAAAAAAAAAAAATAAGAAAAACAAAACCGTTAAAAATGGTTCTCATCCACCGACCTGTTCAGATGAAGCGACCGTACTCCTCGGTGATCCATATGTACTGGCCCTATGTCCTGTTCGGCTGGACGCTCTGTGTCGGCTACTTCTATGCCTTCTGTTTCCACCACTATGTTGACGGCTATCATTTCTTTGTAACTGTTGCGCTCTTCGTCGTGATGTTGGTGAACGACGATGACTTCTTTTGTATCTACGTTCAGCGCTGGTTCCACGTTCATGTAAACGAGATCTCTCTGCCCGCTCAGTACTGTTAACAAAAAAAGTTATGAGATTCCATTATGCTAATAATATTATCTTCCAATTGGGAAACAGGGGAATAACACAATCTTTTTAAAAAAAATGGTATTTTAAGGAATATTAATAAAAATGAATATATAGCCTGAATATGAAGTCTGAGCGTATACTCTAATTATAATAAAATAAATTCAGCGCCATGACTATATATTATACTCAGTATGCAAAAGGTTACATTATCACAATCAACTTCTCTTTCCCATATAGGAATTTTAAAAAGGAACAATTCGTATGATGAAGAAAGTTAAAAGAAATAGTACATAACCTTTCTTTTTTATCAGAGAACATCCTTCATCAACTCAAATAGCCCAGTAATAATACTGAATTATAAAAAAACAAAAACTGAAAAACTAGACGGGTAATCTCAGAATTATTTTAAGCAGAAAAAAGTTGTTATCGCCCGCAATTCTTAAAATATTTCATTTTTAACGAGATGTTTATAGGACAATGGCCACAGGAGTTTTTTAAGAAAAAAGAAATACTTTTTGTGCTTCTAAATGTGAAAATGCCGCGCCCCCCACTGTATACATTTTTCTAATCTCTCCCACTTTTCAACCGTTTTTTAAATTTTAAAAGTACTCTCCCTTCATTTCAATCTCAACGTACATATTATCCCTTTCATACCCTAAAGGTATCGTTTATCTTGTTGACTATTTCTTACCGTTAACAGTGGTCACTGTATTTAATTAACTGGCCATTTCTTGTTTTTAATTATCTTATATTCGAACTGTTCAGTTGATATTTCTTTAATTTAAATTTTGTTATTTCTTTTATTTATTGTTTTGCTAACTACGACATCTGATCGGTAGTAGTTAATTGATTTTGTCTGAAACAACAGGCTATAAAGTTTGAAAATAGTGGTTCGTAAACATTCTAGCTCTGCGCGGACCCCTTCAAAATTGTCAGTGGTTATGATAATGGTCAGATTTTGGGATAATTTATTTAAAAAATTTGAATAGTAATATTATTGTTTCTTGATTTCTTTATATAATTAATAATTTAATGTAGGCCAAGAAATTGATCGAAACGTTGGCTACAAGTACTTGTCGATACCCCATATCGAAGGAGAAAACAAGAAATTAATTATCATGGCAATCAGACAGTACTATTTCTGTTTAATTTTCAAAATTAAAACAATATTAATTGTATTCAAAACTTTCTTAAAAAATTAATCTAGATAAAATATTTGAAAACCCAAGATGGAAAATATAAAAAAAATAAAAAGTAAAATATGTATGGAATACAGGTTTGTTGCATTAAGTCACATACAGAATGATTTTTTTTTTATAAATAAACTAAGAAAACAACCAATTCTTTTCTAGTTTACAAAACTGGGCAATTTTATATCTAGCTTCTGAGCCAAGTTTTTTTTGGGGTGAATATCTAGTATAAAAATCAAAATCACAAAATACAAGACCAATTGCAAAATAACTGGTTAAATTTGGCAAATTACCATCTTGTAACAATATGCCACCAATTCATATGTATATAGTTCCATTTTATTAGTTATTCGCCCATCAAAACTTTATTTATAAAGTCATTGGAGAATAAAAAAAATTAAAAAAACAAAAAAATTAAAACAAAAGATCAATTAACAATAAAGAGTTACAAGGACATAATGTAAACACTATCATTAGACGACATAATTTTACATATTACACAATTTGTAAACAATAGAAACTGAAGAAGTGAAAAACCTAGATGATACGATGGGTTTTTAAGGGTGTTAAAACCTTAATTTTAAAGCGGTTTTGGGGGTGACTATCAATTAGGTTTAAATTTAAACAGCAAACAAGCTTTGTTGGTTTTGACAGAGGTACTCTAGACAATCATAATATCTTTTTTTATAGCGAAGGGCATCTCTGCTCACGGAATTTTATAAACCCTCTCATTCCGTTCAATGTCTGAAGCGTCACTGACCTGGCAATTTCCTTGGCGACAGCTATCAGTTACCTGATTCATTTGGACAGTCACCAAGGCATGAAATGCCCCTCTTATACATCTTTCATGAAATATTTATTAGTGCAGGTCATAATACCGTACCTAAATTTGTATTTTTTTTTTAATAAAACAAAACATTTATAAATTTTATTACAAATTTTAATATCATAAACTGAAATTGGGATATAGACAATATGCACTCAGAGATGGCTTCAATAAACCACACCAATTAGTAATGCCCTTCTCCCAGGAACCTACACATGGTGCCCCAATTTTGTTTTTACCAATGCTTAAAAATTATCAATGGATTTCTGCAATTAAGTACAATTAAACTCTATCACATAATCTCACAAAAAATGTGCTGTAATTGGAATAATTACTATGTCTAGCTTAATATATTACAAGCAGTATCCATACTAATAATTAATTATAAATAATGTTCTTACTATGATATTGCAGTAAAAACAAATCTTCCTTAAAAATTTGCTCAAAATATGCTTTTAAAATCTACCTATCCGGTTGGTTATAAATGGGACATATTTACTAATAACAGTTACAAAAAATTTCTTCTTTAATCCTGAAGATTTAAAATAGATCTGCTCATTTCTTTCAGAGTTAGTCAACAATTAGATGAAATTATAATTAGATGGTTGTTTGGAAGAGGTTTATAAAAGGTTTCCACCAAAAAATTGTGATTATCATCAAATTTTTGTTTTTATAAATAATAATTAAAAGAGAAAGAGAGAAAAAAAAAAACAGATTTAGGTTAGAGCTCAGATTCATGCAAGCAAAGCTTCAAAACTCTTCAAAATCAATTGATCAAGATCAACTTATAAAAAAAAAAAAAAAATCTAGATATTGGAAGTCATCTGCTTAAAATCTACAACAATCCTGTGTTGCTTAGGAAAATGGTCCACTCACTCCGTACTTTTTACTTTCTCTTTGCCCGCAAGGAGTATCTATTGCATGCAGTCACTTGGGGAGTAGAGACCCCACGGGTTACCACAGCTCAGTACTCCATGCTTTTCGTCAGAACAGTACACAATACACTTAAACAACATACACTCTACACTTTACAGACAAGGACAAAAATAGTACACAAACTAGAGTCTCCGTCCCTAGTTAAGTAGCGCAAGCCAAGGGAGAAGGAAGGGATTAGCTCAGTGGTAGCACGCTGGACTAGCAACTCGGAGGTCCCGGGTTCGAATCCAGCAAGCTGCCCCTTAGATTTTTTCTTCCTAGGAGCCTCTACAGCTCCACTGTATGCAGTGTAGATAGCAGTGTTGTCTGTACCTAGAGAACACTGTCCGGAGGTCGGCAGTGCACTGAGAAGGCTCCGGGGAGGCACAATAGATCTTCCCCTATTGGGGCAGTGCGACAATCCCCTACATCAATTCCTACATCTACTGTCTCTTATTGCTGTAAGAAATTGGAAGTATTTACAGTTAAAAAAAATAGTTTTATTTTTTCGAGAATATCTTGTGTACAGAGAGGTTTTACGTGTGTAATTTTTCTTTACTTTCTCTTTACTAATGGCTTTATTAGAAGAAATATTGCAATTGTGTCAAATTTTCGAAAAGTGGCTCTAACATTTTTTCTTTAAACTTCGTATACTATCTACAAAAACATAAAATACCTATCACTTTTATTTTGAAACATTTTATCCGGGCCAAATTTTTTGGGAAGATATTTCCCTGCTAAAGTGCCACCATAATCTATGGTTTTAACATCTATAATATTAATACTTGTAAGGAAGCATTGTTAGAATTCCAAATTTGGAGAAAATCGGTTAACCGAAGTGTGACTTCACATAATAGGTTTCTGAGCTTTTTTGGAATTTTCTCGAAAACGGCTACAATGATTTGTTCGGACGGACCTGTCAATTTGGATAAAACCTAAACTGTCGCTAAAAACTTTAGTTGCATTGATATTCGATTTAAGTAAACAAATAAGAGAACTGACATGGATGGTTTCCATCAAAAATACTATATATATACAAATACATCATCAATGTAATTTGGAACATTTTTTTTCAAGAATATTTATTTTAAAGTGTTAAATTACTAAAAGAGCTGATGCATTATTACCATTGTTGAAACTATTATTTCACATAATATATATTACTGTTTCTATAACCTACATTATTATTATTATTATAATTAGAGGCACATACATATTTATTAAGAATCCTAACTTGTTTAGAAGTAAATTTCTCAATTAGAATTATCATTATTACAATTAGAGAAAAGTCAATGGAGTATTTACATAGGATTTTTTTGTTAATTATGAAAGTAACAAAACATAATTAATTCCTAATGGCTAGCTAAGGCTCGTTCACTGTATGTTAGAAAACAACAAAAGAAATCTCAAACAATTATTTAATGCTACCGTTAAAGGATATAAAATTTGAATTTAAACGATAACTTATAGAAGATTTAAACATTTCTTAATTCAAAGTTCAAGGATATTACAAGTAAAAAGGTTGTACCAAAAATCTATTGGCAATGTTCACTAATCAAAGTAGCCAAACATTAAGAGACACATTTAAAAGAAAGTTATACATTATTGGAACAATATTTATGCATAATACAAAATGCTACTATCTATATAAATTTAATTTTAAACTGAAGTAATTTAGAGGAAAGCCTAAATTAATGTTGTTGGACACCCAGAATCCCTATTAAAAAAAAAAAAATCTGGTGTGAAACACTCACTCAACTTTCTCTTACTTACTCCAGTTTTCAAAATTGTAATTAACAAATTTTATAGTTTGTGTACCAAATTTCATGAAATTCCTTGGAATTCGTCGAAAACAGAAAAAAAAAGTTCAGTAAAAGCGCACTTCCGGTTTACTTATTTTAATGAAACTCGGAATTTTGGCCATCTATTTAATTCTAATTAATTTTGTTTGGATGATAGAATTGTATAATCAACTACGATAGCACTTTAGAGGAAAACCTAACCCCACCACCCCTTCCCCAAAGTGCGCGCTTAAATGAATTTTTCTAGAGAAATGTTATAAATAAATAAAAGTTGTAGATCTTTGTATGTGTAGTTGATATACAAAGTTTGAAGAAAATCGTCTAAGCCATTTTTGTGAAAATTGCAAGTAAGTAAAAAAATACCATAAGACTGAAAAATACATTTTAGTAAAAACGCACTTCCGGTCATCCGATTTTTCAAACTCGCGTAATTTCAACAACACATTCATTTATTAATATTATTGGGATGATACAACTGTATAGTAAACTGAAGTAGCACTTTAGAAGACCCCCCTTCCCCTAAAAGTGCCCTAAATGCATTTTCCCGGAGAAATGTTTCAAATAAAAATTGTAGATCTTTGTAAGTGTAGTTGATATATCAAGTTTAAAGAAATCGTTGGAACCATTTTCGAGAAAATTGCAGAAAAGTGAAAATACTATTCAATAAAGTGTACTTCCGGTCGAGGAATTTTGACCGCTGACCTACTGTCGGATCCCATGGTGGATACCCAAACGGAATATCAAGTTTGAACTTTCTGCGATTTTTCGTTTTTGAGTTCACGTACATACATACACACACACAGACCATTTACTAAAAACCTTTTTTTTGCTCAAAAACTACTCAGGGGACCTCAAAACGGTTATTTCCGGTGAAAACTCAATATCGAAAATTTGGCACGATTACAATACTTCCTCTTAACGAAGAGTAAGAGAAAAAAAAATATTGCTTCCGGTTGATGAATTTTGCCCGAATACTTTGTGAATGATGCGGTGAATCAAATATAAGCTTTTCTGTGATTTTGGCTTTTCAGATATTTTATTCACACACAGACCATTCACTAAAAACTACACAATAAAATTTCGCACTCAGGATACCTCAAAACATATAATATATTTCTGGTGAAAACTTCAATTTTCTAAAATTTGACTGCGTCGCTTCTTATTAATAACTAGAGCAACAAAGAAGAGCATTATTAGAGGAAATGGATGGCCACTTCTTCAAGGAACTTGAAAATTTTAGCGGGTGAACTAATTTAATAATATAAGTAACACTTCTCAGATATTTCAACACTCAGATAATAACACACACGGTAGTGGTTGAATTATTTGGGTTTAGCGTACGTACACTATTAACTTACCAACTCTTTTTCTCACACACACATCTAATTGTACATTTTAAAGAGGTTACTGTGTACAAACAATGATACTAAAGAAATACAAAATAAATTTTTAAGTTGTATGAAAGAAATGCATTATTTCTAGACGGGTTTTAGGTCCAATTACCAAGAACGGAAAATGAATTCAGTACCAATAACACATCTATCTCAGCTTCCGCGGCGATCTACAACATTGTTGACAGTCAAATTTCCATTATTAAAAAACAGTCTTCAAATATTCAAATATTTATTGTTAAAAAATAATTGGATGTAGAATAAAATATAAGGAGTGTATTTACTTAGTAAAATATTTTGTCTTTTATCAGACAGAAATATGCGTGGGATTTCATGTACTGAGTGACTACCCACCACCATAAACAAGACTTTTTTCTTCCTTCATGGACATTCATACATTTCTTACATATCACATAAGAAATGTTTGATTTTATTTTCCCTTGATTATTATTATAACATTAAACACAGTTGTTCTTTATTTACTACATATCTCATACTAATTTTTTATATTTATTTTAATTCAGTGTGCAAAACACTGAACCCTCATCAGACAGTCAGAGAACTTGCCATCAGCTAACAATATTGGTGTTAAGATATTAAATTACTTTTCAGGCACCAGCAGGCTATTGGCCAGAATAAAATGGTGAATAAATAATGGGATCCACATGAGTATTAGAAAAACTTAGGGCTTCTAGAAATCTGCAATTTCTTGATCGCACTTTAAAGAAATGTTTACTTTTTCTTATGTTGTATTGCGATCGTATACAATTTTTTGGAAATAAGAGAGAATTTTAGGAGATATAACCCCTGAGCCCACAAAAAATGTTTTTTGAAAGTTGGTCTGTTTGGGTGTGTGTGTGTGCTTATCGCGACGTAAGATCACAGGCGGCGAAAGTACAATTTTTATTGAATAGTTTTTTTTTTTCAGTTTTTTTACGATTTTCTCGAATACGGCTTCAAAAATTTTCTTTAAACTTTGTACATATGTCGACTAATACATAGAAAGAGCTACAAAGTTTATTTGGAACATTTTTCTCTGAAAATTTCACTTAAAGGATGTTCTGTGGGAGGTATGACGTTACGTGCCATTACAGTATATTATACGGTTCTATCGTCTATATAAATTTTAATAAGAATCCAATGTGTGTTGCCAAAATTCCGAGTTTAAAGAAAATCGGTTTTTCCAGAAGTCCGACTTGTTTTGTCTAATATTCTGCAACATCAGATTTTACATATATATATCGCAACGCAAATGGTGATGGATGACAACCGGACATACACTGGTCCTAAGATGTCGATGAAGCGCTTGGTCGAAAGCTCAAACGAGATATGGTGATCAGAAAGATGGTGATTGATTCTACGGTGATCTATGAGCCGGATATTTATTTTTCTTTCCTACTGCGATGTCAGCATATTATTAGTCTAATGACCAGAAAAGGTTCAATAATTGTTCTATGATTCAATACGCTTCATCCACCCATTTCCATGTCTAACTAACTTCATAGCGACGTTTTTCACAATAGACTTCTTATTGTATGTCGCAGTGCAATGATATGCTCGCCCTCCCCGTTTCGACTCTAATTATAGCGAGGTTACGGAGGTTCTGCGACCTCCTCCATAATCTCTAGATTTATTTCCAACAGATTATCATTTGTTTTAAGTTTTGAATCATTTCTTAAAAGGAGCAAGAATTTACAACAGTTGGAGAAGGCACATTCTTTGGGTGAATTTTCGTCATTCAGAAAGACGGCGATGATAATCATTTTGAATAAAGATAAACAAATTAATTTTTTTTTTTTCCGAACAAAAACGATATTTCATATGTTACAATTCTAATCATTTACATTCGAAAAAATAAAATTCAAATGCAGAGAACAGAAACGCGAAGGTCCCACATTAGAATCCAGCATAGCTTGTGGCCTTAAATTTTCTCTCCCCAAAAAACCTTTATGAACTTCCGGTGATGGACAAGAGAATGATGTCCCAAAGGCCAGCAATGTATTGCTCGGCATTTGTGAAAGCTGTGGGTGGAGTTAAAAGACGTCACAGCTACTAGCAAGCTTGGAAGGTTAGCTAGCTACGGTCTTTCAGGCGGAGCTAGTCGCAATTCTTACCTGCGCCGCCGAAATAAGAAAACGCAGAGTGTACAACTCCAGAATCGTCATTTATTCGGATAGCCAGGCTGACTCGTGGGAGATCAGCTCAAGGCTGATGTGGGATTGTCTAGGTGTACTTACGGATACTGTTAGCCATAATAAGGTCTTCCTGTTTGGGTACCTGGGCATTCGGGTCACCGAGGTAATGAGGCGACAGATCGTTTGGCCCGGGGGGGGGGGGGGTTTCCATCGGAACACTTGTAGGGCCGGAACCGTTCTGTGGTGTGCTCAAGATGTCTCAGGAGTGCATCCATCAGGACATCGATGCACGACCGATCAAGGGAATGGGGGTTTAAAACCCCAGGCCAGAGGCAGGCGAAAACGTTTATTTATAGCTACTCGCCCAGGCTAACTGCAGAATTACTTCAACTAGTCCGAGTGGCCATCAGGGATGGCAGTTGGCGTTCTCACTGCCATGTAGATCAATAAGCATATGCACCGCATGGGCCTGGCAATGGATAGCCTGTGTAGGTTTTGTCAGGAAGAAGAGGAAACAGCACTGCACGTTGCGAGGGGCTAGTATGGCTGAGGTACCGCCTCTTCGGAGAAGAAAAGCTGGTGCCTGCAACCTCAGCCAGGGGTCCCTCTCGGGTCTATTAAGTCTATTAAGGCAGACAGGGGTCGAGAGGGTGCTCTAATTGACGGTTCGGGGAGACCTCCCAAGACTCCACAGTTCGATGAAGGATAGGACGGGGTAGGGTCTCCAACTTAGTGGGTGCCACAATAGATCCACGGGGGTCGCGGTGGCGCAGGCTGAAGAGTCAATCCTCCCAAAGTATCTAATCTAATCTACTAGCAAGCTTTGGCAATAAGCGGGGGGAGCAGCCATTTAGGTGTCACAACTAAGTTGTGCCGAGCTACTCTGAGAAGACGACTTAGGGCAACATAGATGTTGAGTAACTTTAAAAAATCAATGAAATACCTTAAATATTAAATACTAAATAATACTTAAATATTAAATAATTTAAATTGAAATATTTAAAAACATAAGAGTGAATGAAGGAAATTAATGGGTTAGGTGAAAGTAAGGGAATTATCATTTTCGCCATTTGAAATAAATTAGTATGACAGCGTTATAGTAAAATGAGCGTGGAACGGAAAGCATTGAAAATCTGATTACTGAACCAAAGAATTAGAGCTATTATTCACTGCACAGCTTTTATAAAAGGATTGCAACAGAATATTACAAAACGCGTTATGCTTTTTAAAAAAAAAAAAAATAACACTAGGGAATAAAACTAGGTAAGTAGTCAAATTCGATAAGTCAGTCTTTCATTTCGATATATAAAAAAATTCCAAACTCTAACAATTATTATATTTCATTTTCTTACTGCAGTATGAAGAAGTAAAATCTTGGCTGAAACAATTTCTTTTACAGCATTTCTCGCAGTTCTAATAGCTCCCCCCTTCTCAAGATTCTAAAATGAGTTTTTCTAGAGCCGGGACTGAGTTTTAATACTTATGTGGCATATTAAGACAGACAATCAATCTCATAGTAGATCAAGCCTAGATAGCCACTACTACTTGTGGGGGAGGGGGGACGACGTTCTTACTAGCCACTCTGCAAGTTTACCAAGAAGGAACGTCTCAATGAAAATGCTTGCTCCGCTCTAAATTAGTACTTCCGGGAGAAGTAAAAACAACTTTTTCAAACCACAAGCAGAAGTCATTTTCCATAGTTGATTTAATTTAATCAAATGGACAAGACTGGAGAGAATAATATACTAAATAAACAATTGCTGCAATAAACCCGTAGTAATAAAGACCAATCTATAATTTAATCTAATCTAAAGTTCAATCCAATATTTTCTAATTGAATAAAATATGAGACTTTGATACTAAAGAAAATCCTTATATTATGAACATTACAAATGAAGATTTATTTTCCATTGTTGAATAAAAAATTGGTTTAATTTTTAGAGAAAGCAGAACAATAATATATATATAAAAGACGAAAATGTATTAAACGAACAATGAACCCTTTACACTTAACGGTCCAATTAATTTCAATTAAAGATGATTAAATAAATGTACAATTGCAATAAAGTTGGCTGTTTCAAGAAATTTAATCAAATCATTATTACTAATAATAAAATAAATTATGAGAACAATAACATATTATTGGAACATTTCAAATTAAATTAATTCATCAATTTTTGTTATTGCTAATTGGCAGCTTATATTGAAATCAAAAGCATTTAATGCTGGGGAGGCCAGAATTTATTTATTTTAACACTCACACAGTTTGTTCGCTATAAGCTCCTCTAGGAAAAAAATCTGGTGTGAAACACTCACACAACTTTTTCTTACTCCAGTTTTCAAAATTATAATTGACAAATCTTATAGTTTGTGTAACAAATTTAATGAAATTCATCGAGAAATGAAAAAAACTGTTCAGTAAAAGCGCACTTCCGGTTTACTAAGTTTTTTGAAAAACTCGGAATTTTGGCCATCTATTATTTCTAATTTAAGTGTGTGTTTGGATAATAGAATTGTATAATCAACTATGATTGAGAAAAAGCACTTTAGAGAAAAACATATAACCCCACCCTTCCCCTAAAAGTGCCCTTAAATGAATTTTCCAAGAGAAAAGTTTCAAATAAAAGTTGTAGCACTTTGCATGTGTAGTTGATAAATGAAGTTTAAAGAAAATCGTCGAAACCATTTTTGAGAAAATTGCAAAAAAGTGAAAAAAAACAACTACTAAGTGGTACTTCCGGTTGAGGAACTTTGACAGATAACGTACTGTCAGATCCCATGGTGATACCTAAACGGAATATCAAGTTTCAACGGTTTTTCGTTTTTGAGCTATGCTGTTCACATACATAAATACACACACACACACAGACCATTTGCTAAAGCTAAAGACCACTTTCCACTTTTTTGGACTCAGGGACCTCTACGGATATTTCCGGTGAAAACTCGATATCGAAAATTTGACACGATTACAATACTTCTCACTAGGAGTAAGAAAAAGTAAAAAAATCCATAGTTATGCCAGGTTATTCATTATAAATAAATATTAATACATATATTCTTTCCAAAGCTACAGATTGTTTTCGAATATATATATATGATATCCTGATATGATCAGAATAATTTATTATTTAAATAATATATAACCCGCCAATCTGTTTAGCCAAAGAAGTATATAGAGAGATATTATGATGTAGACAGACAGTATCGAATATAACCTGTAGTAGATCGGAGTGATAAAAGTATATAGATGGATTAAATATTTCTCTAGTGCCAACGCACTTATATAGATGACGATACAGTCTTTGCGCACATGTTCATATTTTTATTAATGTTAATTTCTTGAATTAATTAAAATGAATTATATTAATAGTTATATTTTATGCAAACTAATATAAAAATATATATTTATTACATAAATTCAAAAGTTTTATTTAAAATAGAGAAATAAATACATACTATTATGCGAAACACTTCTATAAGTTCTATTTAATAATACATAAATGTGTATATAATAGGTTTTTTTTTTGTAAAATTAAATTAATTAATAATTCATAACTCTATTCTTCTCATACTAAAGAATAAATTAAAACAAAGAACATAAAAAACCCATTTCATACAGATCAGACATGGAAAAATTGTGTACGCGTATTTTTTTAAATTAAATAATAATATAAATTACATTTGCCAACGCCAATTCTCATTTAACCGAAAGCATTTCGTATAAAAAATGGTATAGTCTATTTAGCTAAGAAAGAAACCTGATGGTGTCTAAGTAACCTTCACAATATCATAGCTACCTAACTCATCATATGGCGCTTCTTTAAAAAAGAAAATCTGGTGTGAAATACTCACACAAATTTCTGTTACTCCAGTTTTCAAAATTCAACTTGACAAATTTTAAAATTAGGGTACCAAATTTAATGAAATTCAGAATTTCGTCGAAAACTGAAAAACTGTTCAGTAAAAGCGCATTTGCAGTTTACTAATTTTCTAGAATCTCTTTCTGGAGTTGTATAATCACGATAGCACTTTAGAGAAAACCATAATACCTCCCCTTCCCCAAAAAGCCCCCTTAAATGACATTATCAGAAGAAATGTTTCAAATAAAAGTTGTAGCTCTTTATATCTATAGTACACATACTTACTTTAAACAAAATCGTTGGAGCCGTTTTCAAGAAAATACCAGAAAAACTGAAAAAAACACAATTTAGTAAAAACGCACTTCCGGTTATCCGACTTTTTTCAAACATGGAATTTGAACAGCATATTTAATTTTAATTAATATTATTTTTACGACAGAATTGTATAGTAAACTGAAATAGCACTTTAGAGACACACATTACATCCCATTCTTCCCCCAAAACTGCTCTTAAATGAATTTTCCCAGAGAAATGTTTTAAATAAAAGTTGTAGCTCTTTGCATATGTGTACTTTTTTAAATCAAGTTTCAAGAAAATTGTCGAAGCCGTTTTTGAGAAAATCGCAAAAAAGTAAAAAAACTTAACTAGTAAAGTGGTACTTCCGGTGAGGAATTTTAACAGATGAGCCACCGTCAGATGTGGTATGGCATGATGATGATACCTAATCGGAATATCAAGTTTGAAGTTTCTACGATTTTTCGTTTTTGAGCTATGCTGTTCACACACACACACACACACACACACACACATACAGACCATTTTCTAAAAAACACTTTTTTGTACTCAGGAGACCTCAAAACGGATATTTCCGGTTGAAAACTCGATATTGAAAATTTGACATGGTTACAATACTTCCCCTTAGTAGGAGAAATTGCTTTTTAATTTTTAATTCTTGAATAACAAATTGAACAAAACCAAGAACCTGCGACTTTACTCAAAGATTTTTTTCAGTTTTTCACCTTAAAAAAAAAAAAAAAAAAGAGATCTAAACTATAATAATGTAAATTTTTAACAATAATTCGATAAGAATATGTAATTACCACCAAATAATAAAATATGAATTTCACTATATAAAAATTGTCAATTAAGAATTTTAATAGCAAGAGAATGTCGTCTGAGTATTACATAACAGATACTGTTTTTTTAATATTTTAATTGGGTCTACACATAATGCTGGATAACATATGGGATTTTATCTGTCGTAGCTACTAATTTTTGATTCTTTCTGTCTGATTTTTGATTTTCATAAATCGTCAATTTTAAATAATGAGTTGACTTCAACTTTTCGTTTTATGTCGAGCACGAGATATTGAAGAAGTCAACTTTCTACACTTAAAAGCTTTACTCTGACGATAGAAAAGAATTAGAAACCTGTCAGAAGGAACCAAAATAAGCATGCTATGATGGATAATATCCATTTTTTTTTCGATTTTGATTACGCTATTCAAACCTGTCACAAATAATTCCCTTTATTCTTTGATTTCCGTTCAAAACGCATCTCCCCCTAATACGATCTTTTACGTTCTAAACGTAAATTTCAATACTGTAATTACGTGAAAAGTGATGGCTTTGTAAAAACATTTTTTGACATTAATTTGATGAGGGGCTGTGACAACATTCACCATATAAGGAAATTGTTATTTAAATTTAATGCTTATTAAATAAAATATAAAATAAAGTCAAACAAAATAACTTACTGAGGCGGCATAATACATTTAACTGAATATGAAGAACAATAACAACATTTCAATAAACAAAAATATGAAATTATGTAAACGGCCAGAATAAATTATTTATATAAGGGGGGTAAACAACAACGAAACAAACAAAACAAATTTGATATCTATATGCAGGCAAACACTAAACAAACAAACAAACAACATAAAATACTGCTGTGATCTGAGCAAACAACAATAAAATGATATGGTAGTAACCAACTTACACAAGAATAATAATCGTGTAGTGGGACTTGGTGACGGTGAATTTTTTTTGAAAGGCAACACCAACGTACCCTTGCTTTATTTTACGATTGCCCCCACTACTAATGGTAACTTGAAATGGATTCTCTAACATTACACTGTTGTATGTGTTTGTTGGTCTACTGTTACAAGACAACTGTCGACGTATTTTAACAGTTCTCTCAACTGTTTATTGTTCTAATTTGTATAAAATGAATATTTCAAAAAAAGATAACACTCAATTTTTTTGATAAAGCTTGGGTGATCAATCACATATGACGTGAAGATCATTGGAGTATGTTTAGCGCAATAGAAATTACAAGCTTTTAACAAACAAATTACAAATTATAACTCGCAAACAGGACATCAACTTGTAGAAAATGTAAAAAAAAAGATTACTTGTGACTCTATTTTCAAACTTCCGCTTTGATAATTGACATTATTTTCTTACGTATATCTAAAGACGCATGTCCCTTAAATATGAAAAGATGGTTTTTTAGAAATTGGTCGGTCTCTCTCTCTCTCTCTGATGTGAAGTGTTTGGCAACATAAGATAAAAAACGAAAATTGCAGGAAACAGACAAGTATTTAGTTTTGGTGCTAAGGGGGGGAGGGAGGAGGTATAATAAGGTTTCAGTACAAATCGTTCTAGCAAATAGTTCAAACGATTTGCTTTAAAAATTGGATATATTACATACATTACTTTTTCTTACTGCTGAGATAGTGTCAAACTTTCGATATCGAATTTTCACCGGATATACACACCTTGAGATCTTCTGAGCACGTTTTTACTTCCTCTTACTCCTAATGAGGAAGTAGTGTACACGTGTCAAATTTTTGATATCGAATTTTCACCGGAAATATCCGTTTTGAGGTCCCCTGAGTCCAAAAAAGTGGTTTTTTAGCAAATGGTCTGTGTGTGTATGTGAACAGCATAGCTCAAAAACGAAAAACCATAGAAAGTTGAAACTTGATATTTACGTTTAAGTATCACAATGTGATCTGACGGTGCGTTATTTGTAAAAAATTCCTCAATCGGAAGTACCACTTTACTGGTTGTTTTTTTTTACTTTTTGCGATTTTATCACAAATGGCACCGACGATTTTCTTTAAACTTGTATATCAACTACACATACAAAGAGCTTACAACTTTTATTTGAAACATTTCTCCGGGAAAATTCATTTAAGGGCACTTCTGGGGGAGGGGTGGAGTTAGGTTTTCATCCTAACTGCTATTTCAGTTTATTAGTCACAATTTTGTCATGTAAATAATGTTAATCAGAATTAAATATGTTGTTGAAATTCCGAGTTTGAAAAAAATCGGATAACCGGAAGTGCGTTTGTTTTAGCACTTTACTAAATGATTTTGTCACTTTTTCGCGATTTTCTCAAAAATAACTCCGACGATTTTCTTGAAACTTCGTATATAAACTAAACATGCAAAGATCCACATCTTTTATTTACAACATTTTTCTGTGAAAATTCATTTAAGGGCACTTTTAGGGGAAGGGTGGGGTTACACCTTCCTCTAAAGTGGTATCATAGTTGATCATACAATTCTAGCATCCAGACAAAATTAATTAGAAATAAATAGATGGCCAAAATTCCAAGTTTTAAGAAAATTAGTAAGCAGGAAGTGCGCTTTTATTGACCTTTTTTTTTCAGTTTTCGATGAATTTCGTTATATTTGGTACACAAACTATAACTTTTGTCCAGTTATAATTTTGAGAACAGGAGTAAGAGAAAGTTGTGTGAGTGTTTCACACCAGATTTTTAAAAATTGGTCTGTGTATGTGGTGTGATCAGCATTACACATAAACGGAAAATCGTAGAAATTTCAAACTTGTTATATTTAGTTTTAAGTGCTCTAACATGAGACCTGATAAAAGATAATAAAGAGAAGAATAATTGAAAAATTGCAAAAGCAATACGAAGCCTCTTGAACGAAGTGTAAATTTCTACAAAGAAAATGTGAAGAGAGTTGACACAGTCCCACAGGTTTAAGGAAATGGCGGCTCATAAACATATGGTAACCGCAATTAGCAGGCTGAGGTCCAACCAGCTGTGTGTAGCATTTATTTGTATAAAATAGGACAAAGAGACTCCCCATTATGCCCAACTTGCAAAGTTAAAGAGGACTTCCAACATATCGTAATGTTATGCCCATTATTTTCCATTCCAAGAAATAAATTATTTGATCAATTATATAAATTTCTGCCCGCTCATTTCCACTATAATCAAATAATATTTTCTCAAATATTCCCAGTTTTAAATTTTACTCTACGAATTCATTAAAACCAACAATGCGGCTAGGTTATAATATTAACGCTGCAAAAGACCTACACTGAAAGCTAATATAACAAACACCTTTTGGATAAAAGTCCCTTATACTCTGAACACTCTCCCTCCTAAATTGTTTGGGAAAAGACATTATATTACAATATAATGGCTGTATGGCGAAACGCAGATCCCCCCCCCCCAAAGAAAGTGTATCGACGCTTGACTCTTTTTCGAGTTTTCTTTAACTGTAGACCTGGACTTAAATTCGCTAAAAACTTTTTTCTTTAATTAATTTAAGGCCGTCAACATCATGGTCATTAGCGCCCGGAGATTTCTCAGTGCACTGCCGGGGCCTCCGGACAGTGTTCTCTCGTTATAGACAACACTGTCCATCACCGGATCCCCGTGTAGGTCCCAGGGTAGAATAGGCCTACGCTATGCCCTGCCTGTCGTAGGAGGAGACTAAAAGGAAGACCCTGCACTGGGCAAGACGTATCTTCTAATAAGATATGTACGTATGAGTCCTTGTGTGGAAAGTAAATTTAGTTGTGTCACTCTTACTTCAACAACTAGAGACATTTTGGCGTAGGCTTGTGGTGAAGTCATTGCCCTCCCTGCGGGGTGCAATCAGCCTTTGCTCTCCAGGTTGGGGATTCCCTCCCCCAACCCATCCTGTTCTTTTCCCCTTGCTGGGGTGCCTGCAAGTTACCTGGGTTACTGAAACTGTGCTTGGAGCAATGAACAGGAATCAGTAGATGGACATTAGATCCATCGGGCGTGCGATCAGTCGCGCTAGCTCGTTAGAGTTGAAATACTGAACTACGGGCTCAAGCTACTTTCCGAGCCAATTGCTTGCAATTGAGGTAGGATTAGTAGTGGCCGTGGTTTAACCAATAACTCTAATGACCGATGTCATGAGTTGAGCGGGAGGAGACTCGCTATATAAAATTAACCCCGGAGTCAGCCCGTTGCTGGGTGTACGCGGTTCACCAGAGCCTGCTAGAGAGTGCCTTCTCTAGCTTCTGGTAGTGGAGTGTGACCACGTTGTGGGATCACTCTGCGCGCTGGTTGAGCGTATCTCAACCTGCCCTTAAATGGGTCAAGCGGGGGAGTGCTTCGGCACTTCTGCTAAGGCATTGCACTATAAGTCCTTCCATAGTGGTGACATCCCCTTCTTGTTAAACGGGGACCGGTAAACCCGAACGGCTAGGTACGGTCTAGAAACATCCCCCGAAGTACCAGGAGGAAAAGGGGTATACGGGAAGAAAGTCCATCACCGCACAGTGAGCTGTAGAGACTCTTAGGAAGAAAAAATCTAAGGGCAGACAGCTGGATTCGAACCCGGGATCTCGGTGTGGGAGTCTAGTTCGCTAACCACTTACCTATTCCCTTCCTTTTGTCATATTATTTAACCGTACTACTATATAGATTAAATTGATAGTATTTTATGAATAAATGTTTCGGGAACATTATTAAATTTTGGAATTATGCCATTCTTTAGATGGTAATTTGTTCACTGATATTACAAAAATTTAAATTTTTTCTATTTATAATCTTAAAAGATTACAAGTTAAGATTTCTATTTTAGTAATAGTTTTTATAAAAATGAATAAGTTAGTTATTTATGAAACATGCAACTAATAAATCACATTAATTTAAAGTCCTAATGTAACATATTGTCATGACAAGTTGTTTCCGTATATGTTGTACAATAAAGACGACAAATTTCTGTTCTCTTCTAATCTCTGTCATCATGTTGTATAAACAGGTTGGAGGATGGTAATATCTTGCCCATACAGAGAAGAGATGGATGAGTTGAGAGATGGCTGTTATATAGTACTAAGGAATATTATGGAACTATGCCAAATGTCTGGAAGGCAATAAGACAAACGATTGTATGTGACACATACCACATCACCATGTCAACTCTTTGGGTACATTCATACATTCTTTCCCTCATTCTGGCCCTGTCACTGCCGTGTCTCTCTCTTTCTTTACCCTCATAAATTTCTATAATTAATTTTCCTTAATACAGTTAACAATTCATTAGTGGACAGCAATAATTTGTTTAAAGTTTATAAGTGAAAAGTTATTAGTTAATTTGTAATTTTTATTTTCCTGTCCCATCTGTTTTAAATCTATTTTTTTTTTTTTTAATATTTATGCATTTTAACGGAATGTTTGTCTGTATACATTTACGGAATTCGGCTATTAACACTAAAACAAAAGATACTATAGATATTGTGACCAGATTTTCCAAATTAATGTAAAGTTGTAAATTATTTTTCTATCCATGATAGAATAATTAGAATCCAACACTGTTATTGTAGTAAGTTTTTTATCTGTTGAAACGGATAATAAGTAGAAACATTGGAAAGTCAATACTATACCTTTTATTTCTAAAACTCGATAAACACAACACCATATCTAGCTACACGTAGACTGACTCAAACACAACTGCTCAAAAACTAATGGCTGCCCTGTTCAATATCAATTAACAGTTCGTTCTCAATCGATCTACCTCCCTCTATAATCGATATATACAGTCGATGCAAGAAGAGTAACCCCTTGATATAATCCCCTAATATTAACACAACTCGGCCAACCTGACTAAGTGATTGACCCAATCACTGAAATACTGTATTGAGCCTTTAAATTTGCCTTCAATGCTTACAACATAATTACTGACTAATACCTAAAACTACTTATAATAAATTACTGTATTAAAATATTCGAGGTAACATAACAAAATTTTCTAAAGTTCATTATTAATAATTTGGGTTCGTACCCCACACCTGAAGTTAGGAGAATATATCAATACTTTCCAGTGTTTCTACTTATTACCCGTTTAAACAGATAAAAAACTACATTATCTTAATAATTTTGAAATTATATATAGATTTGTTAGTAAGTCAGATCAGGGGAAAGGGAAGGGATTAGCTCAGTGGTAGTGTGCTGGACTAGCAATGCGTTGGTCCTGGGTTCGAGTCAAGCAGCTGCCCTTAGTTTTTTTCTTCCTAGGGGCAGTGATGGACAGTGTTGTCTGCAACGAGAGTACACTGTCTGAAGGCCGGCAGTGCACTGAAAAGGCTCCGAACTTTGGGATAGCTATATGGGCCTAGAAGGGCTTTGGATAGCATAGGGCTTGGTCCTTCCCCACCAGAAAATTAAAAAAAAAAAGAAAAAAAAGCCAGATCAGAAAATTTTTAATTTCTCTTACTACTGTAAGAGAAAGTATTGTGACCCTGACTAATTTTTAAAATTGAGTTTAACCGGAAATCCATGTTTAGAGATTACTTAAGTAAGAAAAAAAATCTACTGTGACACACACACACACACACACACACACACGATTTTCTCTTACTGCAACTTACACTGTTATAAATGAGAATTTTCTTCAAACATTCCAATTATCTTGTTATTTCTTTAACTGTCTGTAATATTTTATCAAACTAACCTTACCCCCTCGCCCAACAACATTCTAAAATTAATTTCTCGTTAAAAGTTTCAAATAAAAATGTTAGGTCACCGTATTTATAATTACTATAACAAATTTAATGAAACCAAAAAAAAAAAGGTTCAGTAAAAAGACACTTCCGGTTTCAAAACTCAAAATTTTAGCAATATATTTAATTTTAATTAATATTATTTAAATGAAAGAATCGTATAATTAAACTGAATTAGTATTTTAGTGAGAAACATAACCCTACCACTCCATCAAAAGCCACCTTAAATGAATTTCCACAGTGAAATATTTCAAATAAATGTTATTGCTCATAATATGTATAAATGTTATAATATAATGTTGAAAGAAAATTATTGGAGCTATTTTCGAAGAAAATCGCAAAAAATAAATTTGAAAAATTCATTCAATAAAGTAATGGTACTTTCTGAGTTGAGAAATTTTGACAGATACTTACTGTCAGATCCTATGGTGATACCTAAACGAAATACTTAGTTTGAATTTTGAGTTTTTTTTTCGTTTCGAGTTATACTGTTTAAATACTTACATACACACAGATTATTTTCTAAAAAAACACTTTTCTGACTCAGAGGACCTCAAAATATATATTTCATGTGAAAATTGATATCAAACTTTGGCACGATTAAAATACATTCTCTTCTTAGAAGAAGTAAGAGAAAGTAAACATGTTTTAATCAAGATAAAACTTGTTATGTCGTTAATACTACAAGAAGTTTAAAGAAAAGCTGGAGCCATTTTGGAGGAAATCATGAAAAACTGTAAAGCTTGTTCTGTAAATTCACACTTAAGGTATTTTATCTGTAACCTCGTGACAGATGCCGTTTTATGAACAAATTACCATTTAAAGAATGGCATAATTCCAAAATTTAATAATGTTCCCAAAACATTTATTCATAAAATACTATCAATTTAATCTATATAGTAGTACGGTTAAATAATGTGACAAAAGGAAGGGAATAGCTAAGTGGTTAGCGTACTGGACTCCCACACCGAGATCCCGGGTTCGAATCCAGCTGTCTGCCCTTAGATTTTTTCTTCCTAAGAGTCTCTACAGCTCACTGTGCGGTGATGGACATTCTTCCCGTATACCCCTTTTCCTCCTGGTACTTCGGGGGATGTTTCTAGACCGTACCTACCCTTTCGGATTTACCGGTCCCCCGTTGCAAGCAACGGGATCGTTTAACAAGAAGAAGGATGTCAGCACCATGGAAGGACTTTTAGTGCAATGCCCGACCATAGCAGAAGTGCCGAAGCACTCTCCCGCTTGACCCATTTAAGGGCAGATTGAGATACGCGCAACCAGCGCGCAGAGTGGTCCCACAACGTGGTCACACTCCACTACCAGAAGCTAGAGAAGGCACTCTCTAGCAGGCTCTGGTGAACCGCGCACACCCAGCAAATGCGCTTCCAGCAGCGGGCTGTCTAAATTTTATATTGCAAGTATCCTCCTGCTCAACTCATGACTTCGGTCATTGGAGTTTTTGGTTAAACCACGGCCCTACGAATCCTACCTCAATTGCAAGCAATTGGCTGGGAAAGTAGCTTGCCCCCGTAGTTCAGTATTTCAACTCTAACGAGCTAGCGTGACGGATCTACTGTTGTGTTTTGTCCATCTACTGATCCCTGTCCATTGCCTCAAGCACAGGGGTTTCCTCCAAAATGGCTCCAACTTTTCTTTAAACTTCTTGTAGTATATATGTATATATATATATATATATATATAAAGTAGCTCATACTTTGAAACATTTATCCAAAAAAATTTGTATTTGGAGGTTTCTGGGGGGTGGGACTACAAGTTAAACTTTTCTCTAAACAGCCACTTGAATATATTGAAAGGTTTTTTAACTTCTATAATATGAAGTTATGTTATAAAAGTATTGATAAAATTCCAAATTTAGAATTTTTAAATAGGTTAATCGGAGCAACTTTGCAGAAATAGGTTTCAGTGATTTTTGGCATTTTCTCGTAAATGGCTGTAAGTATCAATTTTCTTCGAATGGGGATGGCACAACACAGTTGAGCAAAATGTAGTCACGAACTACAAATTATAAACTACAGTTTCATTTATTTCTTTATTTCAACCACATAAGTATAAATATGTTTAGCTAGGAGTAGATTAAATAACAATAAAAGAATTAAAATGATTAAGGTATGCAGGCTTAAAATTACATAATAATAATATAACTTGCCCAAATGAACTACATAAACATAGCAAAACAATAAAACATAAAAGAAAAATAACCAGACTGGTTGAATAAATATTTCAGATATGATAGACAATAAAAATTCCAGATATGATTCATTTATAAAAAAAAAAGTTGCTAATTTTTTGAGCATAGAAACATAATTATATACGTGAGCTATATGTAATCAATAATATCGTTTGTTATAAATCACAAGTTAGCGATAAAAGAATCAATATAATTTTGATAAGTAAAATGTGCGTAAATAGTTATAAACGGGACAGTCGAATACGAAATGAATGAATGAATCCCGGTCATAACACAGATTGCAGGATATTATTACTAAATATATTTGCTGTTGGAGCGGGTGTTGGTGTATTGGTTATGATCATGGACTTGTAAGTGGGAGGACCCCAGTTCGAGTCCAGCGTATAACTAAATTTTATATTTGTTTAAAAAATGTTAATAGTAAAGTAGGTGCTTCCGCCCCCGTCCACGACACCTAATTTGGTAGTTGGACGTTAAGCCCGCCTGAAAAAATGGGCATTACATTACGTTACTTTACTTTACTTTATATTTGCTGTCATGACAATATAAAGGTGCAATTTTAAGGTTTGACAATTTGCAGCTGCAATATTATTGTTAATAAATTAGAACACTTTACATATAATTCAGTCTAATGTGGTAAATCGACAGAATTTACATTTTTGTGAGGTATATTGCAACTCTACTGTACCTATCACATATCTTTAGTAAGACTTGATTGACATAATCAGAGGCCCAGATTGCTCCAGCATACAACAAAGTTGAATTAATCAATGCATTCAACAGTTTCTTACTAGCTTCATTGCTGGCAGTATGAGATTTCATTAGAATATTGCGGATCCGACAAGATGCCAACATCCTTATATTATATAGTTAGCTAGCTTGAAATAAACTTTCCATAGAACTAAAATGTACTCCTAGATAAGTGAATGATTTTATAATATCTATTCTTTCCTTATTGAAAATGACAGGTCGAAAGTTTTTTATCCGATTACTCTTTAAAAAATAAACTATTTTGCTTTTTTTTGCGGATTCGCAGCAAGTCTACTTTTCGAACAATATTTCTCTAAATTCACTAATTTGTGTTGCAGCTCAATTAAAGAGCTACAAAAAATTACATTATCATCTGTAGAACAAAATAATAGGAAACAATTGTTCTCATTTAAAAACAAACCACACCCCTTTTGATTTGAAAAACTCAACAAAATCAGATATAAAGAAATTAAACAATAAAGGCGACAAAGGTTCACCTTGAAGTACACCAATAGTTATATTATTATCAGCAGGATTTTCCTATTGGTGATTAAACTCATTTTATTTTTGTCATTATAAAACTTTAATAATTCTTATCACTCTGGTACCAATCCCTAATTAAAACAATTTACCCCATAAGAGATTGTGATCTATTGAATCAAAGACACGCCTCAGATCCACAAATATCGCAAGGAAAGAGGAGTTAGTCGAATGCCTCAGGGAGATAAGAGACTAAAGAACAAACAGGTTGTCAACTACAGTTTCCAATAATTGAGATGTGATTACAATGAACTACAAATGCAATTGTAGTTGCTTTTGCAGTTTTATTATTATTTTTTTTAACAGAAGTAGTCGTAGCTGAAATTTGCAAAACTAATAACTATAATCAAATGAATTTTTTTTCTTTTCTTTTTTTAATTCTTCTGCATTACATATTTATTCCCAAGTTAATTTTTAATTTAAAACTGTCCAACATAATCTGGTAAAAAAATTGCACGAGTTCAATCCCATCGCTTTTAAAAATAACGATAAAAAATGCTGGCGCTAATAATAAAAAAATGATTACTACAACTAGTAGTTGGAATTTTACAACAAGTAGTCGAAATTTTTCAACTATTAGTTGTAATTTTAATTTTACATTCAAATTGTAACATTTTACACCATTATTGTAACACAATTACAAAAACCACTACAAACTACATTTTGTAATTGTAATTTGCAAATACGTAACTTGTAACTGTCAATTTAAAATGTAGTTAAATACTTATGTAATTAGCCCAAAATTCTGTCTCACAGATATAAACAAACCTATCACTTTTGTTTGGAATTGAAGGACATTGAGTTAAGCTTAAATTTGGATCCAAAGAGCGCTGTTAGACAAGTAACCTAGCCATCATTCACACTACTTTTATTTAAATGTACGAGGTCGTAAAACAACCCCAATTAAACGCTTAGTAAATATTGCAAGTTTAACGGAAGATTGTCAATCTGTACTAGAACGTGTTTTGCAACCGTTTTTTCATTTATTTTACATCATAAAAGAAAACAATTTTTCAATATACTGAATTTTTAAAACTTTCCCAATGCAGCAAATAAAATCAAAATTTTAGAAAACCAAACTTTTTAAATAAAATACAAAACAATAATACAAATAATTATTTCAGTTTCCTTTATTATTTATTGAAATCTCTGCAAAATTTTCCAAGAAAATTGAAAGTGTAACGGATCGCCGTGACGTGTCACATGGCTTTTAGCGACGTATATTAGGCGTGCTTAGATCATAAGCATCGCCTACAAGACGAATCATAAGTTATAGAAGTAAAAATTCTGTGATAGCTTTTAGCCTTTCGGGGACTGTTATGTCAAAGGTCCTTGAAATTTTTAGGGATTTATTGTACCATTTGGCTATGAGCGGGTTTATATTCCATTATATATTATATATTCCATTATAACTGTTTTTATTCAAATAGTCTTATATGCTTAGAATAAACAAATAAATGACTTATTTTCCACCAACTATATCATTTGTAAAGAGAACTAAACGTTCAGTATCAATTCTAGTTTGAAGAATATTTGAAATTTTTTTTGGTTTAGGCGGGCTTCACGTCCATCTACCAAATTAGGTGTCGTGGACGGGGGCGGAAGCAGCTAATTTACTAATAACATTTTTTATACCAATATAAAATTTAAGCAGTTATACGCGGGACTCGAACTGGGATCCTTCCACTTACAAGCCCATGCTCATAACCACTACACCAACACTCGCCTTTGAAAAAAAAATTTCATTTATAACGATAATTATTGTAAATAGTGGATGTCCTGTGTATGTGTTATGTGTTTTCTATCAGATTTTTTTCAGATAGACTTCACGTTCAGCTACTGATGAGGTCTCTTGTAGGAAAGCAGATTTTAAAACTTTTTTTATATAACTTATGTTAATAAATCAAATATAATTAAATGTGAGATTGAACCCAAAACCATGTATATATACATTTCATCTTAACCCCCTTTATTTGCACATCAATGATCAAGGTGTAGTGATTTCATAATTCCAAACGACTTGGTTGATTACATAAAACATTACATTACGTTATTAGTTCTGTTTTTTTTTGTTTTTTCCGGACGTCATTATTGCTTTGCATCGACCCTATTATTATTATTTGTCTGTGGGGAGAGACCAAAAACTTAGCTATCCAAAGCCCCAAGGGCCCATATAGTTACCCCGAGAAATACAACAACAAACCGGGTCTAGAACAAATATCCAGACCCAGATCTAATCCATCTAAGATTCACCGCAGTGCCGATTAAATCGGACAATAATCTTAAAGGGCAATAGCCTAAGCACTTCCACAGACATCCTGTTCCAAAGGTCCTGAACCTAATTTCCTCACAACCTAGGCAATCAGTCATAAGATAGATGGGTGTTTCCTCCTCTGTCTCACAGACTACAAAATGGATCCGGCATGAGCCCCACTACGTAGAGATGTCTCCTTAAACCACAATGCTCAGGAGGGATCCAACCAGATGTCTGAGAGAGCTCCGTGAAAGACACAGCAACGTCTCACTAATAGCCCTGTCCGGTCCCCCGATGAGCATTTTGGACTGCCTACAACCAGCTTAGCTCATTCATACGGATGAATGCTGTGAAGTTGTCCATGATTGGAAGCCTGCTAGACATGTGCCAGAAGACACGCCAACAGCAGGCTCGGGACCAATGAAAGAGAGAGAGACGCCTAATTTGCCAAACCTATCCCTCTCCTTATTCCCATGTGACCTGGTACCCAGACTAGAAGCACATCCTTCAAGAAAAGAAAGCTCTTCCAGTCTTTTAGGACATTCTAACACCAACCTGGAAGTGAAGATACATGAGCTCAGCGCCTTCAGCGCAGCTTGGCTGTCCGAGCAGACACAAACACCTTTTATGTTAGTGTTATATACCCTCTCATCCAAGATACAACAAAGAATAGCTTAAACTAGCATCGAGCCTTCTTTGCATTATGAATTTCCGCACATTGCCTTCTGATAATTGTTTTTTTTTTTTAATCCTTATTTTATTCCTTCCTTTCTTTTTTGATGAAACTCCTAAAAAACTGACATGTTCATAGATTCTTTTATTTATCCAAAACCACTCGTTAAGGATGGTTACACCAGAGTTATGTAATAGTAAAAAATTATTAATAATAATAGCCATGTAAATTTAAAACATCTTTGGTGGCCGACATGATAACAAACAACGCAAATCCAATGGTTATAAAATTAGAGCCGTTGTATGCAAAACCTTTGGTAAATAACTGATCCATAACATCGCACAATATATATCTCGTTTAATTAATATAATGGAAACCATTCTAATTGTTAAATTATGTTTAAAAAAGAATTTCTTCTATACAAAATAAATGAAGTGTATTTGAAGGTTAGAACTTTCTTTATGAGATTAATTGTTTGAAATATAATTAGATTTTAAACATAATATTATACTAATTATTTGGTCTTAATAAATTAGTAATCCTTAAAATCTTAATTGTAATTATACAAGAGCAAATTTTGTTTGTGTGTAGGACTTAAAAGTTTGGTTCACTGTTCGTACTATTCATGATTATCAGTGAAATAACCGTGTGAATTAGAATTTTATAATCTAAATTTTAAGGACCGATCCTCCTTCAAAGAAAGTTTAGGAGTTTAGGCCCAATATAAGTCCATTATGGTTCTTATATTTGCTTTTTACCTCATCCTTTTCTCTCAAATCATTAACAAAGCTGATTTCAGATAAAAGTTTCTATTCCAAATATACCGTACAAATAATTCCGCGCTTTTTAGTTGAAAAATAAAAAACACATTCATGTCACTATCCCTACAATGTGGAACGGCTCCAAGAACCATACTGTGTTAAAATGTTTCAAAATGACACGTGTGAAAATTTGTAGAACAGAATGTGTGAGATTAAATTTGAATTTATTTTCGAAAGCTAAATTAAAAATGTTATAAAGTAGAATGAAAGGAAACATCGTATATACGGGATGGGTTTCCAGAGAAATTTGTATATTAGAAAAATCTGTTTAAATATTCAGGAATTTTTAAGGCTCTCTCTTAGAGATTAACATTTATTCTAGATTAACAATTGATCTATTAAGCATAATATAGTTGTGATATTGTAAAATATTTAAATATCTTTAAAGATAATATATTTAATTTAATCTACCAGCGTTTTCATAATTATTCTTATTACTTCACTCTCTTAAAACTTACAACACAAGCCCTTTTACTAAACCGCTCGTGCTACACCAACTACTACTACAAACACACAACAACTCAACATACCAAATAATATTTTACAATATCAGAACTATTATGTTTAATAGATCAATTGTCAATCTAGAATAAATGTTAATCTCTATCACTGGCATGAGTTTAAGAGAGCGATTCCTGAAGCAAATGTTCTGGCTTGAATGTCTGTTCAGACTGTTTTGAAGGAATGTCTTCTAATTGTTCGTTCAAATCTTCCCCTGTGAGAAGAAGGGGTAGACAATGCTAACAAGTTTCATGAACTCTTCCTGTAACTGTATTTCTTCTACCTGGGTTACCCTTTTGGCAACAAGCTCGCATTTTTCTCATGATTTTCTTCCATTAAAATAGTTATAATTTCTTGCATCCATCACAAAATTCATTTTATCATAAGAGAAAGAAAAAAATAATCTGGTGTGAATTAATCAAATGACCTTCTCTTATTATTACAATTATTGACAAGTGAAGGGATTAGCTAAGTGGTTAGCGTACTGGACTCGCACGCGGAGGACCGGGGTTCGAGTCCAGCTGTGCTACCCTTAGATTTTTTTCTTCCTAGGAGCCTCTATAGCTCACTGTCCGGTGATAGACAGTGTTGTCCGGAGGCCGGCAGTACACTGAGAAGGCTCCGGGCGCCAATGACCATAGATGTTGACGCGCCTTAAATTAAAATAAAAATTATTGACAAGAGAAAATTGATAGATTTTGTGGAAACTTGGAAAATATCCCTAAAAAATATAACTAGGAGTAAGAGAAAGCACCTCATAAATGGTGGTCGGTCATGGATAGTTTCACAGCATTCATCCCTAGAGATGAGCTCATTGGTAAGTCAATTTAAGATGCTCATTAGTGGTCCGGACAGGGCTATTGAGATGTTGCTGTGTTTTTCACGGACCTTTCACAGATATATGGGAAAGGATCCCTTATTAGGCATTGTGGTTTAAGGAGACAACTCTAAGTGGACCTCATGGCCAGACCCCATTGTAGAGTTTGTGAGACAAAAGAAGCAACACCCATCTACCTTATGACAGATTGCTTGGTTGTGAGGAAATGATTATGTTCGAGATCTTTGTTCGGAACAAGATGTCTGTGCGATAGCTTAGACTATTTCCCACTGTTATGGTCTGACTTGTCGGACTACGGTGAAGCTTAGAGGGATTAGATCCGAGTCTGTACCTTCCAATTTTGTTCTAGGCCCGGCTTGTTGTTGCTTTTTGGAGGGGGAAGGCAATTATATGGGCCCAGTGGGGCTTTGCACAATAATAACACAAATGGCTGTAGGGATACCTGTTTGTTCTTGAAATATAGCTGGTAGTAATACAATGTGATTACGTTATAGACCAGAAGACAGAGCCTAAATCTATGCCCTGTAACAGTCAAAACCTAACCAAATCTATACTAAATTTTCCAAAAAGATTACCCAAATAATGATTAGAGGTTTGTATGTCTGTGCAGTTTAAAGAAAATCATTGCAGCCGATTTAGAAAAAAAACCAAAAAGCTCATAAAACTTACGAGTTTTTTGATCAGTCGCCCTTCCGATTAAACAATTTTCTTCAAGTTTATCATTATGGTAGAACTATACATTTTAATGACTCTTAGTAATTATTTAAATTCTGACGTTGCCGCTTATAATAGGGTTATGGTCTGGTTAGAATGAAATAACAGAATATGGTTAACACTGTATAATATGATAAGTGACATGACTGCCTGGACTTTACACTTGAAATGATAGTGTATGGTAGAGTGGTAAAGGCTAATGACACGTAGTGATTGGCTGAACCCAGTAGTATGAACTGTCCTCCAATCAGTGTCCCGTCGCTGTATTTATGTGGTTTCTCCCACTCCGAGAGAGTGGTCCTGTCATTTTGTCCCTCTTTCTCTGCTGCGAATACTCTCTTTGGATACTATTTCACCGCTCTTCCAGAAACCACCAAAAATTATATTTTCTGTAAAAAAAAATCATATAAAAGTATGATAGGGAAGTATGCTACAAAGTTCAAAGAAAATCCTTGGAGCCGTTTTTAAGAGATTCGCCAAAAACTGGGGAAGAAAAAAAGGGAAACGATAATAGACTACTGAGTAAATTCGCATTCTCGGTTGATGAAATCTGAAACCTTGGTGTCAGGTGCCTGAAGGTAGGTACCTGACGGGATATCAAGTTTGAATTTCCTGCTTTAATTTTTTTTAAAATAATTTCTTCACAAATACACACGCACACACAAACACACACAGATCATTTCCAAAAAAAAAGATGTTTTCCTCATAATAAGGAAATCTCAAAAAACATGTAAATCCTCAAAAACTCAAAAGTTTTCTTTGGGAAAATACTCAATTTTCGAAAATTTTTACAGGGTCCTGTAACAGCAGTAAAAAAAAAAAAAAAATTCTTTGGCAATCCCCGTATAAGGCGATGAAATCGTCACCGAGTATAGGGCGCGTGCGGCATCATGTGTGTGTGTGTATGTATACTATTGGGTGGCGCCCCCTGAGTGTGTTATTTCTGTGCGCGCAAGTTTACATTGTGCATGTTTACATGCCAAAGGGGCCTGATGTTTAGTTTGAGCGTCAACAATGGAGAGCCATCCTTGTCAACCGCCCACGTTCATTCCTCTCTCAGTCGTTCTTTCTCACTTTATTTATTATTATTATATATATATATAATTTTTATGTTATTGACCAGTGTATTTTATGTTGGAAATATTCTTTACTCATTAATTTGTTTTATAATTTTTCAAAATACGTTTTCTCTTTTAAAGTGTGTTTAATCTTCTCATAATATAATTAACGAAATAATTAACATTGCACTGTAAAGGCAGACGTCGTGTGAAAGAGCTTTATTTAAAAATTAATGACCTGAGTTTTATATATATACATGAAACCTTTTATTAGCGTCTTTCACTTAATAAATATTTCCTTAGATTTTAAATGATAATTAAACAAAAAAAGAAGAAAAGTATTTAAATGTATTTCTTTGGAAATGAACATAGTTCTGGGTATAGTAATAAATCTAAAATATTGGATAGACTCTTCAATTATTATGATCCATGTTAGTTTGACTTTCTGAAATATACCTTGAGTTTCTGGGCAATGAAAGGGCGGATGCCCTAGCGAGAGAGGGTTCGCAGGATAGCTTTATAGGCCCCAAAGCCTTCTGCGGTTTGTCCAGGAGCCTTATTCAAACTTCTATCAATGCTTGGATAGAAGAACAACGTCTGCTTTGATGGGAGAAAACACCAGGACAGAGGCAGGCAAAGCTCTTTATCAAGAGACATTTCCCTAAATTTACCAGAGATCTACTGAGCCACAACCCGAAGGGATATAAGGCTAATTGTGGGTCTACTAACAGGGCATTGTAGGTTGAATAGACACATGCACCATCTACAACTTGCAGACAGTGCGGTATAGGAAGAAACCCCGGCGCACCTCCTCTGTGAATGCGCCGGCCTGGCAAGGATAACGTTTCTTCAATTGGGGACAGGCAATCCTGAAGCTTATGAGCTTCATGACAGAGCTCTCTCAGCTTTGCTAGAACTGATTAGGAGGGCAAAGCTGGAGGTTGTGCTATAATTTAAGGGGATCCACAATACACCTCGTCTTGTAGGTCGCAGTGGAATGATACTCGCCCCCCGTTTCTAATCTAATCTAATCTGTTTTTATTTGTCATTTACAACTCTTACGGTAATGGCACGATAAGTAAATAAGCTAGAAGCGACATAGCTGGCCAATGATGAATATAGCCAGTCAACCAGGTTGCATAACCAGTGGCAACGGCGATTCCGGCCTCCCCCTCTTCGAGTTTTGGAAGGAATTTTGATTTAGGCACAAATTCAGATGCTAAAGGATTATGTTGTTGATAAGTTTTGGGGAAATTTTATTTATAGAATTTTAAGACATTTTGTATTTAGATAGTTCTATGACACATGTAACCGGCCGTTTACAATGTCGCGGAGAATTTTATTGATATTAGATTGATTGTTTAGCTGATCTATAAAGTTCAAGTCTATGCAGGTGCCAAAAAAAGTTAACTACCGTTATTATTTTTTTTAGTGAAGTCATAGTTTTGATTGGTGATCAAAAATCGAATCTGGCTAGAAGCTTGTCTTTTTTTTGTTTAGTTCGATTCGTTGTCTAATGTGGAGGTTTTAAGTCAGTCTCTTTTTTTAGATGCAGGCTAAGGTGCAGCATATAATTGGCTGGGAGTGTAGAAGAATTAAAATAGTAGATTGATGCAAGAGTTTGTATCAGTTTAAGTAAAGCCTGGGTACTTCAACATCATTTCTTATTCTTTTTTTTTGTGACACTTTAATTACTATAACTGATATTTATTCGATATCTCTAAGATAACTATATAACTGACTAAAATCTAGCATATTTATTTTTTTTTTTTTATAAATATTAATTTCTATTGTCATTAATCAATCTCAAACAATATACTAAAACCTAATTATCTCGTAAAATTTAGGATAAGCTAGTGATCAAGGTCTGTCCGTCTATTTTGATACTATTTACCTCCGCAGATTGTTTGGATGAGAAAAATTCATGTTGAAGAATCAGGGGAAATGTTTGTTTACTAAATATACTACTACGGCGGCTGGTAACATCAGATTCTACTATCTAATATAAAGCCAGACTACAATGGAAGTGTTAGGTGGAAAGAATTTAGGTCTGGTTAATGAAATGAGAAGACTGGGTTAACACTGGTTAACTATGTGTAATAATAATAATAAAGAAACTCAGTCTGCCTGGACTTTACAATAGAGAATGGTTAAGGTAGAGTAGTATGACTCGAAGTGACTGGCGAGATGATGAACTATAGTTTCTCTATAGAACTATATGTTTCTCTCACTCCAATCCGACAGAATGGTTGGGTTCGTTTCTCTTCTCTTTACTCTCTTTCGTTGCTGATCACTTTTTGGTTGCTGTTACACAGACCTACCACACTTTTTTGAGGGTAAATAAAAATACATATTAAACTATTTTATATAGATATCCTATATATAACTATATACCTATTATACCTTTAGTTATGGGCCTTTATATAGTTATATACCTATATAACTGTTTTAATCTTAGCGGTATACAGAGGGAAGATGAACCTCGAAAATACAAAAAAAAAGAAACTTACATAAAGTATAATAGAATGAAAATACTTCTAGTAAATAAATATAACCAATACTTGCTAAAAAAATATTGCAAAGACTGAAAAAAAAAATATATATATATAAATGAGTAAGATAAGCATAACTTAAGTAACTATATACTCAACAACAAAAGGTAGAAAATAAATACATAATGAGAGTAAAAGAAGTTAAAAATAAATTTGAGTAAAAAACAAAGAAAGTGGATTCATATGAGCAGAAATAAACAAAATAAATAATAGTAATAAATGAGAAAAAAATAATTGTTGTGGTGGTTGGTTTCTTTGGAAAGCATCAGAGGCATTTTCCGTGGTAGCCTCCTGCTTCATTTTGTGGTCATCGACCGGTTTCAAGCGTTCGCCTATCTTCAGGATGCGTTTGTCAGAACAGTGTGAAAACACAGACTTGTACAGAGCAAATTCAGTTTTTACACTCTTTTTTTATATTTTATTTATTTTTCTTTGTTTTTGTTTTTTAAATTTCCATATTGTCTTTGTATGTATTTATTTATTATTATTATTATTTTTGTTCTATTAAGTTATTATGTTGAATTTATTTATCTTATTTATTATTATTATTATTTATCAGGAGGATTATTTTTGCACACTCTCTTACTACAAAAATATTGAATAAAATACTGAATAAAAAAAAATTACAAGCAAAAAGATTGTATAAGCTGAATTCGCTCTGAGCAAGTCTGTGTTATCACACTGTCTGACAAACGCATCCTGAAGATGGGCGAACGCCCGAAACCGGTCGTTGACCACAAAATGACGCAGGCTACCACAGAAACCTAAAAATGGATACTCCTGGTAAAAAAATAATCCTCCTGATAAATAATAATAATAAATAAGATAAATAAATACAACATAATAACTTAATCGAACAAAAATAATAATAATAGTAAATAAATACATACAAAGAAAATATGGAAGATTAAAAAAAATAATAAATAAATAAAAATATAAAAAACAAAAACTAAATAAATATAACTTTAAATACAACTACAAATTAATAAAAAAAAGCTTTTAAATTTGAATATATTTAAACAAAAAAACAAATACATTATTTAACTTACTGAGATGATCTGGCTCCGTAAAAGAAAGGAAATTTATGAAAATTTCATCATGACTTTCTACTTGACTAAAATAGTTTTGAATAAGTGGGTCTCTATATGCTGAAAGAGTAGGAAACATTGCGGTGGCATGTACAATATCATCAGGTTCGTTTAGTGGACATAGTTTACAAAACCTATCAACATTAAATTCAAATTTTTGCTGATTGAAATATACTTTACAGATCTTTTTATAATGTTAGCAAAGTTGAGCTATTAATGTTAATTTATTAAAGTGAATATTGTGGGTACAATAAAGTTTTCCCAAGTTTAAGTTGTTTTTAAATGATTACATTAAAGAAGGGAAACTCTTACGAACCACGTTATCATTCTGTAATGACCATAATTCCTCAGCACCGATAGAGTACGAGAGATAGTTTTTGAGTGCTGTAGTGGAAGAACGAAATGGAAAAATAATAGTTTTGGAAAATAGTTTTGTGAAAATTAGGTAGTTCAAATAGTGTATTTAGTGATGGGGATAGAGCCAGGTATACTACAATCTAGGGCAATGCACAAGAATCCGTTAAATTAATACAATGCCACTTGGCCAACTGTTTTGTAAGAGAAGGCATTCTTTCGGACAGTCTGCATTCTGCTTTCAAAGCCAGAACACTTGCTTCAGGAATCGCTTTCTTAAACTCATGCCAGTGCTAGAGATTTGTCTTTATTCTAGATCATTTATTAAAAGACAGTTTTGTTGTAGACACCAAGGAGAACACATCAGAACTGAGCCGTTTTAAATTATAACAAGAGTTTATTCCAATTAAATTCAGTATAATTATAAGCATATTATTGTGGTATTTTAAAGTAACTTAACTTCACTAAGAGAATATATTTATTTTAAAAACAGTGGCGCTCTCTTGATTATTTCTTATTACTTCACTCTTAAACATGTATACTTACAAACCCTTTTACTAAACCGTTCGTGCTACTACAAACATACAACATCACCAAACACATTTCAGTGCCAACACCCAGTTATATGGCATATTATATCTTCCACACAATTCCTTCATCCTTACGTAGCATTGTTTGGAGAGACGACAATCAAGACATTTCAAGTAATTTCATCCACCATCCTAATACTCTTTTAAAAATTTTAAATTTATGTGTCCTTCCAGTTTCAATCCTGACATAAAAGTCAGGTGTGTTTCTTGGTAGGTAAAAAATACCTAAATAAAAATTACAACCTAATAATAATTACCGATAGTTTTTAAAATGTATAATATATATGTAAATATTTATTTAAACAAATAAACTCAAAATAAAATATTACTACATATTTGGGATTTCTTTGTAAATTCTGATTAAAAATATTTACATTTTTTTTTTTTTGCCTTCTTTATTTTATTTTAGAGATGACAAGTGACACATAAAAGAGTTTGAAATTTAAAATCTGTTAGTAGCAAACTTCAGAAATATACCTGTCTTAGAAATGGGACAGCTGACATCCCTAGAGAGACATGTCCGTGTCACCTCTATTTATATGTTACGTCGATCTGCCAATGTGTCCCCTTTAGTGTTCACCATACAAAAAACCCACTTCCCTTCTTCCTAACCAGACTAATATTTACTTTTTTTTCTTTTTTTTTTTTTTTAAATAATTCTTGCCAAATTATGTAATTATTAAAAATTTTCCATTTTTTTTTTTCTTTTCAATATATTTTACTACTTTAAAAGCAATATGCGCTGACTCAGATTTTAAGAAAATTATTTTTTTCACCAAATAATTTTTTATTTATTTTTAATTTTGATATAATTGTGACTAATTATTTTTATTGCCTCATGACGGGACAGATTCGACACTAAACTATCATTGTGTAAAAATGATTTTAACTAATTACCAATCATAACCTCCCATTGTTTTGTAACAAGTGATAATTAATAATAAATATTAAAAAATTGAAAATTTGAGGAATACAAATAAATCGTTAACAATAATTTGGCCAGCTAATATTTTAAATAAAATATATTTTTATTGTGTTATATTGTTTTTGTTTTTTTTGTGTCAAAATTGTGCTATATTTATTGATATCACTCCAACCTCCCTCTTTACTGACGTAAATATCGAATTCAATTTTTTTTTATTAATGTAAGGGCCCCTTTAATTATTATTTTTAGGGGCTGAGAAATTCACGTTAAATTGTCTTATGATGGGACCATGTTGAGCTAGTGTTGTGTTCTGTCGTGGTCTGCCCGGTTTTTCATGTGTTCATTCAGTTTAGGGTCCAAATATCTAGGCATCCATATACAAGGAATTCTGTAAATAACTTTAGTTTGTTCTCATGGGTATAATTTGTCTATCAATCTGTTGTGTAGTAAATTCTTAAGTTTACTAGTGGGATCGGGTCACAGAGGTAATGCGGCGGCGGATCGCCTGGCCCGGGAGGGTTCCATTGGAACCCTTATCGGGCCTGAACCATTCTGCGGCATCACAAGATGCCTCAGGAGTGCATCTATTAGAGCATGGATGCACGATCGATCAAGGGAATGGTGGGCTAAAACCCCAGGCCAAAGGCAAGCGAAGGTGTTCATTCATAGCTACTCACCCAGGCTAACTGCTGAACTACTCAAACTAACCGGGGGACTATAAGGATAGCAGTTGGCGTTTTCACTTGCCATTGTAGACTTAATAAGCAAATGCAATTCATGGGCCTGGTAATGGATAGCCTGTGCCGGTTTTGTCAGGAAGAAAAGGAAACAGCACTGCACGTTTTGTGTCAGTGCAAGAGGCTGATATGGCAAAGGTTTCGGCTCTTTGCATGGCTGAGCTGATGCCTGCAAGCCCCAGCCAGAAGCCTCTCTCGGGTCTGCTAAGTTTAATAAAGCAGACAGGACTCGAGAGAGTGCTGTGACGGGAGGTGCTCTTAACTGACCACATAGAAGCCGAGCCTTTTCAGATTCCAAAGTGCAAATAAAGGACAGGACGGAGGAGAAGACTCCAACTTACGGGGTGCCACAATAGACCTTTGGGGGTTGCGGTGGCGGAGGCTGAAGAGCCAACCCCCCATAGAATCTAATCTCATCTTACTAGTGGGATTTGCTGATCAATGTTATGTCGCTGAGATGTCTGATTAATATTTTGTATAGCTTTAGGACTTGGTAAGATGAAACAGAAGGATTTTTTGAGAGTAGACATCTTGAGCGGTTCAAAGTTTTTATTTGGCTTTTGCGATGTTAAAACTTGTAAACAATTCAAACGATATTCGGTTTGGATATATACACAAAACACAATCTTCATAAAATGTTTTACCAAAATTGATTATTACCGGAATAACCTTACAAAATATATTTTTCTTAAGTTTTCCGGTGTGAAACACTCACACATAACAATATATTAATTATATAATAATTATATAAATGTTCATTGAAAAATGTTTTTTAATATCAATTCTCTAAAAACAATATTTTACTATTTCAGGGTATTAATGGAAGTGAGAAGGAGAGAGAATTAGAAAGAATGGATTTTGGAGAAATAAACTAGGTCATATGCTGAACAACTGTATAATGAATACAACACACGAACTGCAAGGACTTTACAGTAAAATAGAAGTTAGGTAGCGAGAGATATATAAAGAGACAGACTGGTTGACTGATGAGAAGATAGGTAGTAAATAGGTTGCTGACTGCTAGTTAATTGGTCATAAACTGTCCTGGACTGTACGGCTCTCGCTCTATTTATATGAATGGAACTGTCCCTTGCTAGTCTGGCCTATGAGGGGGGAGTAACTAACTTTTTTGATTCATTTTTGTATTACTCCGCTCTTCGAATCCTATGTAGCTTTGATGATACGGATCCCATTACACAGGGAAATCTCAAAATATGTATTTTCTAATAAAAAACTCAACTTTGGAAACTTGACAGACTCGCAAGACTAAATAATTTGCAAGTAATTTCCTTAGTGGCTGGCTGTTATATACCAATCTCTATTTAACATAATTAATACAATAATTAATGTAATATTATCATATCGAAGGATGATGATGAAGAACATATAGGATAGATCTTAATTAATACGATGTGATATTTATTTTTTTTTATCATACTTATTATTATTTAAATTTAATAATTCATAAATATGATGCAAAACTTAGAGATGCAAAAACGTAATTATTAATAAACATTGTTAATTAATAATTTAATATATTAGACTGATTTTTTTTTTATTTATTCATTTAATATTTATTATAATTTTTACTATTATTATTATTTTTGTTTTATAAACAGTTGAAAGGAACGCCATTTTTTATATATATATGAGATTTTACTTGAATTACTTTCAGCTAATAACTCCCTTCACTTTTTTTTTGTTTATTTAAGTTGATTTATTACTTTTCACAACTCCTTCCAAGCTTAATTTATTTGGTAAATATGTAGAAGGAAGGGGGGAGGCTATAAAGCATATCCATTGCATGGATAATATCTACAGTAGCCTCTTTGTGTACCTGAGCTTAGGCAGGCGCTAAGCGAGTAAAGAGGATGTCAATTTTAGTGTTATTTAGGCTGGATAACCTGAAGAAGTGGCTAATTCACTTCCCCCCTTTTCAGGGTGGAAATATTGGATTCTAAAGTTTTTAATTCTTATAAATAAAAACAGTTACACCCACCTCCTGTCCATTTTGACCATTTTGTTTCGAATTCCGTTTTATTTAAGTTTCAAACCTGTCTAATGTCCAGTCAAATCGAAATTACATGATTTAAATATAATATTATTATAATATTTTGTTTTTATTTCTATAGGGTTTATTGATAATAAAATGTTTGACACTGAATTATGTTACTACATACATTGCACAATATAATCCAGTGTCAAATTTGATTATCTATCTCAAATCTACTTTAAAATCCGGAATCTTAGTGATCCTGATGTAATGACATAGCAATGTCAAAGCCTTCACAAAATATAACAAAAGGAAAGAATAATTTATAACTAGTGGCCCCACAGCCGGCCGCTGCCCTTTCAATACAAAGGTATCAAAGACAAGCACCAATAAAGCCCTGTCTATTGAACGGAAGCCACCGGGTCTTTGAAAGTCGCCGATGGGCGACCAAATCTGGCCACTGACCTGAATCACTGATCGCCGACTAACCAAGGTCGCACGCTACTAGAGATGTCTTAGTGTGAGAACTTACTTACACACTTGACAGTGTGTAAGTAAGACTAATATAAACTTCGCCCCACTGGAAGAGGGGATGATTATATCATTCATCATTATACGAGTAGCCACATCATTATATCAGTATCATTTTACAGCAGCAGTTATACTTGAGTTCCGAGCGCGTCCCTATACAAGGTTTTACTTATAATTATTTTCATAGTTGTGCATATTAGTTTATTTATTATAATCATTTTAAATTATTTGTTATTTAACACTTAAAATTATTTATTTACTTTTATCAAATCATATTAATTGTAGTTACCATTAGGCTCATTCAAAGTATTGTTAAAAAATATTCTATTTTTATAAATTCAGTGTTAGTAATTCAAGCAATAACTCTCTAAACTAACTTCCGCCTAATAAATCCCTCTTCAAGACATCTAACTTCATACCTCAGGAATCACGACAATTCATTCCACTACACTAATTAGCAGACAGTGCATGTCTCTTTATATTTTATTGTTGGCCACATTCATGTATCCTTCAATCATTTTATTTATACGTATATTAAAATTAAGTTCTTCTAATAAAGTATGACTATTAAACGGTGCTGTCAAATGTGTAAGGATCTTATCCAAGAATAGTTTTGGTTGAATGTCATATTTTGGACATACCATCATAATATGCACTTAACTTTCGTTTACCCCGCAAAAGTTACACCTAAAGAATATACTTTACAGATCCCATGATTACTTCTTAATATACACATAATAATATAACATAGATGTTTGTATTAAAATCGTTGTACCCAGTCCCAATTTAATTAAAAAAAATTTTTTAAGATAATTGATTTTTAATTATTTATACTTAAAAATCTTGCCAGTGAGTAAAAACTAACATGTTTGACCAGGAAAACCGGCAAAACTATTGAGGAGTTTCGGAACTGTATGCGTTCTTGATTTATTGTAATCTGTCGGTGATGATTTTGCTTAATATGGTCCAGCTCACGGCTGGTCGACTATGTATCAGTGCCCGGGCGCAAAAACATTTTTGGGGCCAAATAAAAAAAAAAAAAAATTCTGGTGTGAAACACTCACAATACTTTCTCATACCCCAATTCAGTTACGTTGTCTCTAGTTTATCGAACTCCAATATATAACGTTTCTTCTTATTATAATTTATTTGTTTAATTGCACTCATAATACTTTGATTCCTTTTTTTTTTTATGAATTCCTTTTAAACTAGATTTTATTTGCATTAGTTCATGCACAGATGCCCAAATTTAATACTTTGTGGACTGCGCTACCTAAACAAAATTAGGGACATTGCAGTTGACCAGCCCTGGTCCAGCTGAGCTTCATCTTCATAATCTTTCAGTCAAATCATTTTCCAGCACTATTAACTCCTATCAATATTGCCATAAATCTAGTAGATCAAAACCTCATGTTTTTTTTTTATGTGAAAAAAAGGCCACAAATTAAGTTATATAATTCAAAGCTAGACTTAAAGATTTTTAAATGTATTTTCATAATGTACCTATGTGGAATCTCCAAAGCGGGAGTTACGTCATATCGTTACATTCTAATAAGTAGAATTTAAAATCATTTATGCCGTATCTGTCAAAGCTCTAATGATGTGTTAAATTTTTATTTTTGATTAGGTTTTCCTATTTTTTGTGCTTAACCACTTTGGGCTTTGTGAAATTTCGATGTCTGATAATGTTTTCCTACATAATAAATATCTAAAAAAAAAATGTCTTAAAGCCTAGTCTGTCTAACGCCTAAATATTTCTAGCGAAAAACAGAAAAACAAATTTGTAAAAAGATATTTAAAAAGGTTGTATAAAAACTGTTTAAAAATATTTACAAACATTTGTTTCAAACAATTTAAAGAATTGCGCCCGTGTTTCTTTTTTTCCTTGCTTTCCACGAGGGATGGAAAACATGTGTTTTCAACATAAACAATTGTGGAGACAAATCAAACAATACTATGTTTTTGTGTGAGTAATTGATATCTAAAAATAATATGAGTCTAGAAATCTATAATTGAAGAAGAATCCCCACTGCTTGCTATAATCTACACGATGTTCGATGTAGGAAGCCATTGTATATTTTGGGTCATTTTTTTTTTTGAACGATTTGGACCGCTTATTTTTAAAATAAATTTTCAAAATTGTTGAGCATTATTCAAATAAAAATTTCTAAATTCATCATATCGTTAAATTTTTTTAATTGATTCAGCAAATTTTCAAGATATACTCTGCCTTCCTTGAAAAATTCTGCGCATTAACTTTTCCATTGCTCTTTTCTGAAGTTAAAAAGCCAGCTAAAATTCCCACAGTTGTTTGCTTTCATATTTATGTTCTTTGATAAAAAAATTTGGAAACTGAAATATTTTCTGATATTAATATGTCTACTTTTCTTTTAAACAAATATTAGATCAAAGCACAAAACTTGCTATAGACAACTAAATGTATACAAATATTGTACACGAGCAATTGTACGTTTATATGTGAACACTCTCTGTTCACATACAAAAGCTGGATTCAATAGTTCCATTAGCACCCGTACTGAGGCGCCACCTTTAAACTTCAAACGCCCATTAAAATGTCCTGGCGAATGGGCCTTAACTTCAATAGCAAATCTCTTACCTAGAAGTTGTCTGAAGCAATAGTGAAAAAGACGACCATTTGATGAGAGCTTATATTCATTCGCCACATAAACTTTGAAGAGATAAATCGCTAAGTACACTGTGAAGTGGACATCAGTCGCCGGATCAACTTTGATTAGTTAATATGTCTCAAGCTTGAAAGGTCTAACACATACACGCTATACTAACTAATCTGCTGTTAAAACAACCAAGAGTTCTAATTAGCCACGTTACTCATAAGCGACTCACATCAGCCAACGCTACCATTCTACGTTCTCCACGCTACCAAAATCATCACTCGTAAGAATAATTCGTCACTCGTCGTAAATTGTAAATATAGTGTCAGTCCATGTGTTTTCATTTCATCAATTGACCATTCTTCACACCCTGAATATTTCCTTCTCTTGTACATAGGGCCGTTCTTAAGCTCTTTCCGTTGGCCGTACGCAGAAGGCACAATGATCTTCCTAGGTCCTTTTTAAATTTAAAATTTTCAGGTTGTTTAAATAATTGGTTGATAAGTGCTGCCTTTTAGATTTTCTATTCCTAGGATCCTCTTATAGCTCCCAGTCCGGTGATGGTCCGGTGTTGTCTGTAACGATAGAACACTGTCCGGACGCTGGCAATGCACTGAGAAGCAATATGAATCCAGAAAGGTTTTGGATAGCATAGGGCTTAGTCCCTCCCTACAAACACTAATAATAATAATAATAATTTACCTGTTTAGAACTTAATTGCACTAAGTAGAATGCCTTTGTTCTTCATTTTGTATAAATGTCAAAACACGAATGAAATAATAATTCAATTTCAGTTGGAACTAGAGAAATTGAACCAACGGATTTATAAATTTAGTCATCATTAGACTTTAAATTATTTAAAATATATTGCATTACACTTCACTTATTATTTACTTCACTTCAACAGTGAAATAAATAAATTTATTTATTTATATAGATAGTAATTTTGGAATAATTATAATAAGAGTTGAATAATATCAATCAATAGTGCAATACTAATTTTAATTTTAAAATTTTGTCTTAGAAATTAATGAAATTTAATAAAATAAAAAACTATACTTATCGCTGTTATTTGTTATTATTATAGTTGAGTGGAAGAGATAGGTGTACAAGTTGAGTGAGTAAACGTCAAAGGAGCCGCAATAATATAAACACGAAGGCGCCGCCATAGTTTGGCCTGCGTTCCTCTTTGGGTGGTCAAAACTAAACACTATTTCCGTCGTTCTAAAAACCTGCTGTTGTTGATGGTTGACTTCCTAGTTGTGTCTTTTTATAAATTTATTATACTAAGTTGTTTAAATCGATTTGTTTACATTATTGATATAATTAGTAACACTATAGCTAATACATTTTATATTTTTAGTTATCCACTATACAAATATACTATTTTTAATATGTTACTCATTGATTAGGTGTGCGACATCATATGAAAAGAACTTTATTTAGACTTGCTTAAATATATGATTGCCTTATTTTTAGGATTTGCAGGACTTAAAAATATATATTAGGTCCTAATGGGATTCTTATGAATTTTGCATTATTTTTACTATAAAATCTAATCCCGTCTTATCCTATTCTATGTGTCATATGTTTATTTTGTGAGAATTTCAAATCTCTTTTGCTACGGCCACATGAATAGTGCCATTTGTCGTCGGCCGGCCAAAATAGATGTCTTGCGAACGACAAATTTGGAGTGAAGAACGACAGAAAAAAAAAAAAATCACAACAAAGTATTTATAGAAGGACAAACATGTCAGTTTCACGACAGAGAAAATTATAATCTAGTGGGACGAAAATATTTAAATGGATAACAAAATAGTATGTCTCATTCGTACTTTATCTTATTTATAGCTATATTTATCACACGTATTTTACTTGCTTTTGTTGTGCATTTTTATTACCATAATATTGATAATAGCTTAAGTGAATATACAATACAACTAATAGATATAATATAATGATAGCAATCTTTTTCGAAAAGTTGTTCAAAATTGAATTTATTTTTCTAATTGAATCCAGACCGTGATCAATTATAATACTGGCGTAACTATAATAGTACATAAAATATAAATTATTTTAAAAATTTTTTGCGTAATAATATTATTTTATTTAGATTAATAAATACAGGGAAAGGATTAGTACTAATGAGTAGAGCGGCTGGAGTGCCACACATTGGTCCCCGGATTGGTGTTCATAGATTTTTACTGTCTCTTACTCCTAGTAACAGGAAGTATTGTAATCGTGGCAAATTTTCGATATTGAGTTTTCACTGGAAACATCCGTTTTGAGGTCCCCTGAGTCCAAAAAAGTGGTTTTTAGCAAATGGTCTGTCTGTGTGTGTGTGTGTGTGTGTGTCTATATGTGAACAGCATAGCTCAAAAACCGTAGAAAGCTGAAACTTGATATTCCGTTTAGGTATCACCATGCGATCTGACTGTGCGTTACCTGCCAAAATTCCTCAACCGGAAGTACCACTTTACTAGTTGTTTTTTTTACTTTTTTGCGTTTATCTCAAAAATGGCTCCAACGATTTTCTTTAAACTTGATACATCAACTACACATACAAGGGGCTACAACATTTATTTGAAACATTTCTCTGGAAAAATTAATTTAAGGGCACTTTTGGGAGAGGGGTGGGGTTAGGTTAACCTCTAAAGTGCTATTTCAGTTTATTACACAATTCGGACATTTAAATAATGTTAATTAGAATTAAATATGTTGTTGAAATTCCGAATTTGAGGGAAATCGGATAACCGGAAGTGCTTTTGTTTTAACACTTTACTAAATGATTTTTTTACTTTTTCGCGATTTTCTCAAAAATGGGCCCGACGATTTTTTTCTCCCTAGGAGTCTCTACAGCTTGTTTTTCCGGTGATGGATAGTGTTTTCTGTAAAGAGTGAACACTATGGTGGACGTTCTTTAAATTAAATAAAAAATACATTACTTTAATAAATGTATTATCTTTGCCAATCAATTATTAGAACTGATTGAATCATCATTTTTGTTGATTAAACCTACTTTTAGACTTAAACCTAATTTAGGAAAGGGATTAGCTAAGTGGTTAGCGTACTGGACTCCCACGCGGAAGACCCGAGTTCGAGTCCAGCTGTGCTACCCTTAGATTTTTTCCTCCTAGGAGCCTCTACAGCTCACTGTCCGGTGATGGGCAGTGTTGTCTGTAACGAGAGAACACTGTCCGGAGGCCGAAAGTGCACTGAGAAGGCTCCGGGCGCCAATGACCATAAATGTTGACGTGCCTTAAAAAAAAAAAAAAAAAGACTAATTTTTTTTTTAGAGTCAACAAATTTTTAGAACATTCTTTTATCGCCGAAAGAGAGCGAGAAAATGTGAATCAATAAAGACTAGCCACATAATCGCTATGTTAATGATTATAGAAAATGAAGTTAAATCTGATAATAATTACAATGTTATCTATAAATTAAAAGTAGATTTTTTTTTTTTTTGTGCGAACAACTTAATTTGTCATCATAAAAACTTAATATGTCATGGCAAGTACAGATTTTGTCGTTAATTGCTATACTTTTGTCACATTTGAATAGATATGTCGTAGATATAATTTTTTTTAGTGCAGTTTACTTCCTTAAAATTCTAGTTTTATTCCAAGTTTATAGAAATCAAAACACAAGTTGAGTTTGTGTTATAAATCAATAAGACATGTACCCCAGTATATACTTAGAATATTCTATAAAATATTCTATTTATAGAATATTCTATAAATTTATGAAATATCAGCTATCTCATTTTTCTGAATGCCTTAAAACTGATTCTATTCAATATATCCTCACCTTTGAGTCATTCAATAATTAAACTATTTCTAATACGTTCCACAATTTATAATATTATTTAATTTTGTGACAACGCTACGAGTTATTTATTTTCATTAACGGGCAACATAACCCTTTTATAAATGACTATACAAACAGCACTGATATATATATAACATAAATAATTGCATACAAAAAATACAATTAACCAAAGCAACCATCATACATCCATTATAAACTACAAATAACTACTACATGCAAAAAAAATACTTTACAAATATTACACAGGTATCAGAAGGTACAAACATTGAATCGAAAAAACAAAATAAAATAAAATCATGATAATTCAATTATTCTTCTAATCATTTTAGCTGATGTATTGAATAAGTCAATGTTAAAGAGATTAGCATGTCTTCAGATTCTTAAAATTGGTGAATGATATAAATAATTGTTTTGTACAAAGTTTACTGAAAATAGATTATTGTATCTGTGGTCTGAATAGAAGGTACGCTGAAATAAATTTCATTTATAATATATGGGCAGCCTATAAAATTATTTAAAAGTTGGTGCAGAAATAATATGTCACTAATTAAAGGTGTGTGTGTATTCTAATGAAGAAATTATAAACCTATCATAAATTTCATTGTAAGGAATGTTATTACTTATTATAGTCATAGCCTAAACGAACACCAATCGTCTTTATTTATCTTTTCTGAATGTTCTCTAATCTGTTGTTATAACATTTGTGATATGGAGTTGTATTCTAGAATGAGGCGTACAATGGAAGTGAAATGAGTGACTTTAAAAGAAACATCATGAAAATATGTAGTAGTATAATGGAGTTGATGAGGAGAGAAATTGGGATTGATTAATTGGGACTGTTATAATATAGCTATAAGCTTACACAAACTGCACTGGACTTGATGATTTTATAGAATAAAAGTTGGGAGTAGAGATACGACACGATGCGATGTATATGGTTGAATGTGATAGATGTCTAGATCTCTCACTGGCTTATATAAAGATTTTCTCCCCACTCTAGCCTGCTTAAGTCAGGAGAGTACCAGAGAGGGCCTGCTTTCTCTCTCTTAGTTCTCTCGTCTGTCTGCTCTCTCTTGCTGATGTAATTCTCTCTTGCTATTACAGTAGTTCTAGAAATAAAACCTAGTAACATAGAAGCTTTCTTACAAACATTTTCAAAATGGTTTTGAAAGGTTAGATTTGGATTCATGACAATATCAAGATCTTTAATATAAGTAGGCCAAGGGGGAAATGATCTGCCAACTTATATTCAAATAAACCTGGAGAATATTTACAATGGAAAGTGATAACGCAACATTTCATTAAATTGAGAAACATACCAGTGTTGTTACACCAATTAAACGATTGTCAATAAATAAATGTTATGTAACTACATTGATAGAAATTTCAAAAAAAAAATGACTAAGTACATATATTTATATTATTTTATGTTAATCAACATTTATAATATAAAATTATTGCATTCACTAATTAATTGATGGGCATAATTTCGACCTAGTTATTCGTTTAACAATTATAATCGTTTATTTATCCATAACAAACAAAATATCTTTATTTCAGATCTCAGAAAAAATGCAGAGAAGTATGCCATCATCAATTTTGGACGCAAACAATATTTCATCAGTGGTCATGGACTTGTAAGTAATAAATCTCATTTATTTTTATATATATATATTTTATTCTACTCTTTTGTTCTTAAAATGAAAAAATAAATTAATAATCCATATTGTGATTCTGTACGCGTTGTGAGATGGAAACCATTTGCCACCGCGAACTGCCCTCACTAATTAGTAAATGATTTTTTTTATTATAGGAGTAGTTATTAATAGAGACAAGGTAAGTGTAATAAATGTAATTATTACTATAACGACCAGGCGTTTGTGACCTCTTATTTATAATTATATATTTTCTATTCGCATTTCTTTATTCGCTATTTGAACATTTTCAAACTAAATAAAATGGTTAAGATGAAGAATTACTTTATTATAAACTTTCTATGATTTATTAAATAAAATAATAATTTAACAAGAAAATTGTTCTTAAAAAGAAATTGTTATAGCCAATGGAAAGTTACTTAGAGGAAAGTATGATCTCATTGTACAATTAGAAACTTCTTTACCACATGAAATACACATTGTTCATATTGTGTTAATAAATACAAAATAAACAGATAAAATATATAAAATTGGTTAAAACTAATGTACTAAAACAATTATTTTTTTTTTTTTTTTGGCATCATCTGTTAGGCCATAGCCACTATATTATTCTATAAATGAGAAAAATTCATCGTTAAATATCCAACATACCCACCTCCAAAGATCTAGCTACAGCATCTTTATTACTTTTCCATAATTTATACCTTGTTTATAAGAATACTCATTAATAAACTCCTATCAGTCATTATATTCATACATTCACACGCTTAGATGCATTCATATCATCTTAAACTCTCATACCAATAAATACATTCATTCAATCAATTTTCCACAACTAAAATAACAAGTACTTGGGGTGGAGTACTCGATATTCCTCGCACCCCTAATTCCTAAACCTAAATTAAATTTGTACACTATTTACACAAGATTCACTCTCTCACTTTCACACAGTGCCGGGTCAGCCAATCCCGGCTCAAACCCACCCCTCCAAGAGATAGCGGCTCCCAATATTAAGACAGTGCAGGAAGACTTCCCACACGACCAAAAGTTGCCACCCCTTGCCGGTATTGGTCCCCCCACACTCAATCATATCTAACATTCAAACTAAAGATTCTAATTCTAAAAAGTACATTATTCCTAAACAATCACTCCAATAAATACTTTCATCCAAATAAATTTAGACATCCCGTAATAAATAAAATATATACATGCAAATAATATAATACACTCTTACAAACACGCAACCACGCACACTAAAACAATTAAAATAAATGAGTTATACCAAAAAAAAAAACAATACTTTCGATCTTTTAGGTTTCCGCCTTAACCTTGTTGATTAAGTGTTAATTTTGTAATCAAAAACCCTATTGCTGAAAAGATCAAATTAACAAAACTAAATTCTACGCCAACCTGAAGAACCCTACTACAATATGAAAGAAACGATGATCTGTAACAAACTATTGATGCAATCTCAACCAAGAAGATTGAAATGTTTTAGATTCAAATATTTTATTACATTCTTTTACTGCCCTCTCTTGTGAGTGTTGTCTATGTGTGTGTAGAGGGTGAAGGTGAGTATGCACACAATTTCAAAAAAAAAAATGGGAATCTCTATAATGGGTATGATGAAAGAGAGAAATAAATGGATTGGTTTGAATGTACAAACTAGATATGGCTGAACACTGTATAATGTAAAAGGTGACACTAACTGCCTGGACTTTACACTAAATTGGTAGAGTATGGTAGAGTGGTAAAGGGTAAGGTAAATAACATGTTGTGACTGGCGAGTGAACTCTGTTGTATATCTATCACCCATCGCTGTATTTATGCAGTTTCCTCTCACTCTAGTCTGAGAGAGTGGTCCTGTCATTTTGTCTCTCTTTCTCTGCTATGGATCCTCTCTTTGGATCCTATTACAATCTCAAATTTGAAATTGGTTTATATAGTTTTTGGTTAAAAAAGTCAACCTTAATTAAAACTTTGTTTTTTTTTTTTTTATCTTATCATTCCGTTTACACCGGAAATACATAGCTTTTGGAGACTCCTGACTACGAAAAATAAAACGAAAAATCGCAAAAAGTTGTTCACACTAAATATGTAGGTGGTAAAAACCATATATTATATTGAAATGATACTTTAAAAGAAAGTATAACGCTAATGATCCCCCAGAACCCCTCAAAAATCAATTTTCTTTGGAAAATATTTCAGATAAAAGTGATAGGTATTTGTGTGTGTGTGTGTGTGTAAAATTATCACGAAAGTTTAAAGAAAAATCACGAAAAAACTCAAAAAAAAAAAAACCTTTCACCACTTCCGGTTGATGGATTTTTTCCCGAAATCTTCGTATGTGATGCAGTGATAGTGTCTAAAAATGAAACACGAAGTTTGAACTTCTTCCTACGACTTTTTGTTTATTAAATATTATGTTAAAACATTTTTTCGTATTCTGGGGGATCCCAAAACATGTATTTCCGGTTAATTATTCCTAGTAAGAGGAAGTATTGTAATTGTGTCAAATTTTTGATATCGAGTTTTCACTGGAAATATCCGTCTTGAGGTGCACTGAGTCCAAAAAAGTGGTTTTTAGAAAATGGTCAGTGTGTGTCTGTGCTCAAGAACGAAAAACGTTAGAAAGTTGAAACTTGATATTCCGTTTAGGTATCACCATGCGATCCAACAGTACGTTATCTGTCAAAATTCCTCAACCGGAAGTACCACTTTACTAGTCGTTTATTTTTATTTTTTTTTACTTTTTTGCGATTTTCTCAAAAATGGCTTCAACGATTTTCTTGTAACTTGTTATATCAACTACACATAGAAAGAGCTTCAACTACAACTTTCATTTGAAATATTTCTCCGGAAAAATCATTTAAGGGTACTTTTGGGGGAGAGGTGGGGTTAAGGCTTCCACTAAAGTGCTATTTCAGTTTATTAGACAATTCTGTCATCTAAATAATGTTTATTAGAATTAAATATGTTGTTGAAATTCCGAGTTTGAAAAAATCAGATGTCCGAAAGTGCATTTATTTTAGCACTTCACTAAATGATTTTTTTTTTTTTTCACTTTTTCGCGATTTTTTCAAAAATGGCTCCGTCGATTTTCATGAAACATCTCATATAAACTACACATATAAAGACCGACAACTTTTATTTAAAACATTTTTCAGGGAAAATTCATTTAAGGGCACTTTTTGGGAAGGGGTGGGGTTATATTTTCCTCTATAAGTGCTATCACAGTTGATTATACAATTCTATCACCCAAACAAAATTAATAAGTTAGAGATTTTGTGTTCGTTACGACCGTTGTATTCAATGTTGTAAATTGGATGTTGAGGTGCGGTCAAACAAAAGAACTCTTTTTTAAATTTCTACCGACGTTTCGGCAAATTAATTGCCTTCATCAGGGTCTATATAAAGGTTTTAATACAAATGAGAAAAAATAGAAACAACAGAAAATATGAGCTTAAAATAAATATTTTCAAAATAAAAATTTTTTTAAATAAACTAAATAAGAAGTATGATATAAATAGCACACTTAAATTTATTTTGAACTATTGTTGTAGAACAGATCAATATTAAACTAAATCACAACTATTGAAACTTTGACAATATGTGGCATATATAAGAGTAAAGTATGGCAATAACTTAGGAAATTTACTTACAAAAATTTTCGTAGTAGAATTCCAGTAGTAATTAATCTAGTTTAACCTGTGACTTACCATCACAAGTGTTACGGACATTGGATGGGTCAAGGTTTATAAAGGGCTATGATAGGGGATGGGAAAAACCGTGTCTTAATCTGTATGTTGTTCTGGAAATTCCAGGAGATTGTTATAACTGAGGGATAAGTTTTTGGTGTCTGTTCTAAAATTAATAGATAATTTATCTTTTCTAATATGAATCATTTCCAATATATTTCTTTTTTTATTATTATTGTTAATGGAGAGAATTTTGGTGTTTTCTATGTCAAATTCATGTTTGTGTTTTGTATGCAATGTTTCGTTAGTGCTGTAGTCATGTCTGTCAGTTTTTTTAGTTTTGCAGTCGTTATTTATGTTGGTAGTCTATTTAAAATATTTAAAAAATATTGATCTGTTCTACAACAATAGTTTAAAATAAATTTAATTTTGCTATATACGTATATATAGGGTGACCAGAGTTATATGCTCCACCCACTTTTTTTTTAAACGGCGGGAAATTTCGAAAAAATAGAAAACACGTATTTAATCATTTTTAGTCTAGTTTATTTTCAGTGATTGATCCATTTTTTTATACCCCAATATCCCGAGATACAGCATCCAACTTTTTTTTTTTCAAATGGAACATTATATTTTTTTTGCATATTTTTATAGTACTTGAGCCTCTAAAAAAAAAAAAAAATAAAATAAAAAAATAAATTTTAAATCGGTTAGGTTTTTCAAAAGTTATGGTAATTTAAAATATGAAAACAAATTTCAGTTTAATGTCAAAATTACCTTATTTTTTCTTTAAAGAAGCTCTTCAAACTGGACACTATCAACGGATAGGCAAGCCAAAGCTCTGGACTCCCACGCTAAAAAATAAAGTGTACAGTAACCTTAATCCCGTGCCTTCAGTCGAAGATATGGAACGTCGAATAACTCTAGCCTGCCTAGATGTTGACTTTGCCACCTAAGTGCTGCTACAAACAGAGCGTGGGAGTCCAGAGCTTTGGCTTGCCTATCCGTTGGTGGTGCCCAGTTTGAAGAGCTTCTTTAAAGAAAAAATAAGGTAATTTTGACATTAAACTGAAATTTGTTTTTCATATTTTAAATTACCATAACTTTTGAAAAACCTAACCGATTTTAAATTTTTTTTATTTTTATTTTTTTAGAGGCTCAATTACTATAAAAAGATGCAAAACAAAATATAATGTTCCATTTGAAAAAAAAAGTTGGATGCTGTATCTCGGGATATTGGGGTATAAAAAAATGGATGAATCACTGAAAATAAGCTAGACTAAAAATGATTAAATACGTGTTTTCTATTTTTTCGAAATTTCCCGCCATTTAAAAAAAAAGTGGGTGGAGCATATAACTCTGGTCACCCTGTATATCATACTTTCTATTTAGTTTATTTATACAGTTTATTTTAAAAAATTTAATTAGAAATATTTATTTTAAGTTTATATTTTTATGTCGTTTTTCTATTTTTTTGATTTGTATTAAAAACTTTGTACAGACCCAGAAGAAGGCTATAAATTTGCCAAAACGTCGGTAGAAATAAATAGATAGCCAAAATTCCGAGATTCAAGAAAATTAGTAAACCGGAAGTGCGCTTTTACTGAACAGTTTTTTTTTCAATTATCGACGAATTTCATTAAATTTGGTGCACTAACGATAAAATTTTGAAAACTGGAGTAAGATAAAGTTGTCTGAGTGTTTCACACCAGATTTTTTTTTATCACTAATCAAAAAAAAAAAAAAAAAAATTCAAAACCAAAAAAAAGTAAAATAATAATTATAAATTAAAATTCATTGAGATAAAAAATTTGTCGGGTACTATAAAAAAATTGCTGAACAGAAAGTCCTCATTATTTCAAATCTTTACTTTTATAATTTCTTAGATTAATGAAGAAATAAATTTTTAACAGCTATTATTATAAATAAATGTTCAATTTATTAAAATGAAGTAACAACGTCATTAACAAAAGATAAAATACTCTTAACATATACATTACAAACACACACACACACAAATGTGTGACAAATGAAATAGTATATACATATATATAAATTTTGTTAGTTATTTATAATAGTAAAACTAAAATAGACATCATTTCAGAGGTATGATTAGTGTTTGATGATGTGTCCGCACGTGAACTTAAAAGAACATCTTCAATCACGTGATCATAAACAATGATGGGGGTTACTTTTATCTAACATTAAATATCTTCGCCTGGCCATATTCCACCACATCGCACACCGTTTATATAAAACTTTATTCTTGTATCGATTATTATGAATTTATATATATATATATATATATACAGGGTGACCAGAGTTATATGCTCCACCCACTTTTTTTTTAAACGGCGGGAAATTTCGAAAAAAAAGGAAAACACGTATTTAATCATTTTTAGTCTAGTTTATTTTCAGTGATTGATCCATTTTTTTATACCCCAATATCCCGAGATACAGCATCCAACTTTTTTTTTTCAAATGGAACATTATATTTTCTTTTTGCATATTTTTATAGTACTTGAGCCTCTAAAAAAAAAAAAAAATAATTTAAATCTGTTAGGTTTTTCAAAAGTTATGGTAATTTAAAATATGAAAAACAAATTTCAGTTTAATGTCAAAATTACCTTATTTTTCCTTAAAGAAGCTCTTCAAACTGGGCACCATCAACGGATAGGCAAGCCAATGCTCTGGACTCCCACGCTCTGTTTGTAGCAGCACTTAGGTGACAAAGCCAACATCTAGGCAGGCTAGAGTTATTCGACGTTCCAGATCTTCGACTGAAGCCATGGGATTAAGGCTACTGTACACTTTATTTTTTAGATATCCCCACAAAAAATATAGTCCATTGGGGTTAAGTCCGGAGATCGAGATGGCCATTGGATCGGACCATGAGTTCCTAACCACTTTTCGTGGAAATTTCTGTCCAGGTAACGTCGAACAACTCTCGCATTATGTGCCGGGCAACCATCTTGTTGAAAATACATATCTAACCGACGTTTTAGAGGAACATCTTCAAGCAAAACTGGCAAAAGTCTCTTAAAAATGTTAGATACCTTTCACCAGTTAAGTTCCCTCTGTAGAAGTATGGGCCGATTAGTTGGTTTCCTCAAACTCCACACCAAACATTTGTAGAAAAAACAACCTAATGGAGTGTGGCGAAGGTAACTTGTGGATTTTCTTCTGCCCATATTCTAAAGTTCCAACGATTAAGAAGGCCATTGTTGGTAAACTTTGATTCATCAGTCCATAAAATTGTGCATTTTTTGTGGGGATATCTAAAAAATAAATGTACAGTAACCTTAATCCATGACTTCAGTCGAAGATATGGAACGTCGAATAACTCTAGCCTGCCTAGATGTTGACTTTGCCACCTAAGTGCTGCTACAAACAGAGCGTGGGAGTCCAGAGCTTTGGCTTGCCTATCCGTTGATGGTGCCCAGTTTGAAGAGCTTCTTAAAGAAAAAATAAGGTAATTTTGACATTAAACTGAAATTTGTGTTTTCATATTTTAAATTGCCATAACTTTTGAAAAACCTAACCGATTTTAATTTTTTTTTTTTTTAGAGGCTCAATTACTATAAAAATATGCAAAAAAAATATAATGTTCCATTTGAAAAAAAAAGTTGGATGCTGTATCTCGGGATATTGGGGTATAAAAAAATGGTTCAATCACTGAAAATAAACTAGACTAAAAATGATT
>JAAEAF010001753.1:96288-168849 GCA_011037195.1 Triatoma infestans
ATCACTGCGAAATAATAGCCTAAAAAATGATTAAATACGGTTTTCTATTTTTTCGAAATTTCCCGCCGTTTAAAAAAAAAAGTGGGTGGAGCATATAACTCTGGTCACCCTATATATCTATATATATATATATTTGTTTATAATCAGTCAAGGAATACCCGGGAGTGGAATGAAAGGTCAGCTACTTAAACCTCCAATTTTCTATATGAATAAAATTATAGTTTTGTCTATATAGTGGTTGATTTTAGTGACGATTTTGCCCCATTTTCTTACTTATCATTTTAAATGATAATATAATGGAGTTGATGAGGAGAGAAATTAGGCTGATGCAGGCTGGTTATTTGTTGCAAAAGTACACAAAGGGCGTTTTTTCTTTTTTAGATCTGTTACTTAGATTTTCAATTGCCTTCTGATAGATGAGAGAGACATTATTATTCGCGCATTGATTCTTAAAGGTATCAAAATAAATTTTTGCGGGACCTGTTAGTTTTAAAATCAAAAATTCTAATTTCTCCGCATCAGACCATCCCGACAGGACACTATAATTATTGAGTTGGTCGATAAAGCTGGAAATATCGCTATTGTGCGAACCGTCGAATATAGGTAAATTATTTATCATCTGGAGATTCCTGATATTCACAGGATTTGCCGTATTGCACTTATTTAAAAGGTACGCGATCGCCTCATTGGCTGTCTTTTGCTGACCACCAATCGTATAAGTTGCCATATTCTTAATTTTCGATAAGCGTTCTTTCCAAACTAATAAATACCTCCCACTGGGAGATCATGTTTTTTGAGTTCTTTGATGATATCGGCTCTTTTCATAAAAGGAAAAAAGTCGATAAGGTTTTAAATGTAAAAAGAATTGAGTGTAAAAATGAAATATAAATAAGTAATGAAATGAATATATGTAAATATGTAAAACTGAAAGAAATGTTCAGCTTTATCTTCGAAAATGTGGAAGCGTAAACGGGATTCTCAAACGTTCCCACCAATATAATGGAGTTGATGAGGAGAGAAATTAGGTTTGATTAATTAGACGAGATATGAAGACACTATTATAATATAGCTATAAGTTTACACAAACTGCACTGGACTTGTAATGATTTTATAGAATAAAAGGTATGATACGATGCGATGTATGGTTGAATCTGATAGATAGATGTCTAGCTCTCTCACTGGCTTATATACAGGTTCTCCCACTCTAGCCTGCTTAAGTCAGAGAGTACCAGAGAGGGTCTGTCTTCTCTCTCTCTTAATTCTCTCGTCTGTCTACTCTCTCTTGCTGATGTAATTCTCTCTTGCTATTACAATAACAAAGCACTTATAAAATGTTTGTCTGTCTGTATTTGCAGGTTGACAATTTTTACATGCACCACTAAATTGTCTTGGAAAGTATATCAGATAGACAGAAAATTCCATATGATAACTTACTTAATTTTTTTTAGGATACCAAACATGTGATCATATATTTTTTTCAAGCTGGAGAAATAAGAGATTTCGATATCAACTTTCTCCTTTTTAATTGGAACACATATTTTTTTTACGAATTCTTAAATTTTTTTTTTTTTCACAAAAAATGGTTATTGAACGAGAAAAATTAATTGAATATTCACTAAGATATTCAATTTTGAACGTTGAAAAATTCTCTACACCTTCAGGTTGCTAATTATTCCCACATTGTTTTTGAGTTTATAGTTAAATAAGACAAAAATACATATTCATATTAGTTGTGAGTGAATAACTAAGCATAAATACGCCATTTTTGTCCAGTTTTCATTAACGGCACCATTTAAAGAATCAGGAAGAATATCCGTGTGAGTGTTTCAGACCAGAATTTTTTTTTTTATTATTAGATTAGATTACATTCTGTGGGGGTCGGCTTTCCAGCCTACTCCTTCGCAAAGGCACCTATTGAGGCACCCCACAAGTTAGAGTTCCCTCTCCGATCCTGTATCTTAACTGAACTTTGGAATCCAGGGAGGCTCTTAGGTGGTCAATAGAGAGCCACCCCTAATCAGAGTACCCTCTCAAGATCTGCCTTATTGATGAAACTTTGGAGCACCGAGAGGGACTCTTAGGCAAAGCTTATAGGTGTCAGTTTCTTCTCTTCAAAGAGGCGACGCCCCACCCATACAAGCCTTTACCACTGACACAGTACTTGCAGTACCGCTTCTTCATCTTCCTGACAAACTACACAGCTATCTGTTGCCAGGCTCATGCAATACATGAGCTTATTAAGTCTACAATGCATCAGAGACATTTTCCGTGATAGCTGCTTCTTTTTCGGGCGTTCGCCCATCTTCAGGATGCGTTGAAAAATTTGTTTTAATAATATACTTATAAAAAAGTCTGCACTTAAACTAGTTTAGATTTATTATGTTTAGGCATATAAAGAACCCATATTTTGGTATACATGCGTACGTGGATGACGTGAGTGAATTGTGAAATGCGAAATACGTTTAGTGTCATCAAACAACCTGCTCGTATATATTGTTTGATTGTTTATTTATTTTGATCATTTTAGTTTGACAAAAATATTATTTATTTATTTATACTATCTTACGATCATACAACTCGTAATCTATCCTTTCTTGACAATGACTATTTCACAGCAGTACACGGATATTTTTCACGCTGTTATAAATAAATAAATAACCAGAACAATAAGATAGTATAGATAGTTAATGTAATGTTATATGTTATTGGTGATGTTTGATGTGTATAGGTGGTTTGTGGCGTGAGCGTTTTAGCGAAAAGGGCTTGTGTGTTTGTTTGAGATAGATTATAAGAATTAAGAGTAATTAAGAACGCACTACTATTTTATAAATAAATATATTCTGTTAAAATAATAATAACTTATTTATTTGGTTTATAAACTTATTTAATTTATAACTGGCACAGATATTTAGAGAGCAATTCCTGAAGTGTCCTGTTTGAAGGTTGAGTTTAGACTGTCTACTCTTTACTCTTTTAAAGTTAATATTGGACTCTATTCTTTGGAATTGCTCTCTCTCTCGCGGGGGAATTCTCTTATACAAAGGAGTTACCCTAACGGGATTTAATGCCTTTGTTTTCTTAATAGCAATGACCAGATTTAATATACCTGGTTCTAAAATACACACTATTTGAAGGTAAATTCACAGCACTAAAATAATTATAAAATATTAACAAAAATACAATTTTGGATACTATAAAATATTCAGAAACTTTAAACTATTATTTTCGATTTTGTCCTTCCACTACATTAATTATAAAGTAAATCTCCCTCCTACAACGGAGTTTAAGATTAAGAATTCTATATTTCTTGTAGTGTGGATGTTTCCGTTTTAAGAAAAATATGCCCCCTTTAAAAACCCAAACACGTGCTCCTTTTTCCACTCATGTATTACCACCCCATCTCTATTGACCTAGTTTAAGAGTTTAGTTTTTAAATACATTTAAAAGACTAGTCAGTGTGTAAACTGAATTCGTTCTGTGCAAGTCTGTGTTATCACACTGTGTGACAACGCATCCTGAAGCCGGTCGATAACCACAAAAAGAAGCAGGCTATCTCGGAAAATGTCTCTGATGCTTTCCAGCTCTGCGGAACCAACCCCAGCAACTAAGTCTACAATGGCCAGTAAGGAGGCTAACTGGTATCCTTATGGTTACCCGGCCTTCTTGGAGTAGTTGTGCAGTTAGTCCAGACGAATGGCTATGTACAAACATTTTCAAACTGCGTTTGGCCTGAATTTTAACCACCATTCTTGTGATCGGTCACGCATATTCTAATGGCCTGAGGCACGTTGCGATGAACGGTCGGTCGAATGAAGGTCCTTATGGAACCCCCGCGGGCTAGGCGATCTGCCGACTCGTTTTGCCCCTATGACCCAAACGCCCGGCTAACCAAACCAGGAAAACCTTATTGTGGCTACTAATTTCCCTGAGTATACTCAAGCAGTCCCACACTACCCTCGAGCTGACCACTCACGAGTTTATTTCTTGCATGGTCACATGGCTATTTTTTTTTTAATATTACTAGCTAACCCGGCTAGTTAACAGATGTATTACAGTTAACATAGGTTCAGCAAGAAAACACATCATTCAGTTTAATACCCTACTTTGCGTTGCTGTGCACTGAAAGGAAAGAAAGAATAAATGTTTTTAACTGAAAGTCTTTTTTTATTGTAAAGCTTGTGAATGGACTACATTTTTTGTTTGTCCGTTTTCTGGATAAACATAAAGATCAGATGGTTTACCGACTCTGGAGCTTGCGACATATAATTGCCCATGAGAGAAGCATTCGTTTTCTAAATTCAAACCGCACACTGCAAAGTTTGTCCTTCCGCTTTATTGATAGTCATAGCGAACACAAGGCATATTGGAAATTGAAGTCGTTTGAACTCGAACGGCATATCTGTCGGAATGAGTGGTATTCGTGGAAGTAGTACGTCTTTATCTTTATGAGGCCAATGAGAATTGTTGCTTCAATTAGATTATTCATCAATTTGTTAACTACTAATTATGTTCCATTGCATAACTAGCTGATTGATGTTCCGGAATAATATAATTGGCACTCCAATTTTCAAATTTAGAATGTGAGGCAGTAATCCGGGAACATCGAGTGAATTTAGAAATTTCGCAAGTCTTTCAAATCTATGGTCTAATGCTTCCAATGACTTCTTATGAACCATTCCTCATCCCATCCACTCATCCCATACAATGATTTTGCAAGCTTGAAGAACCTTTCCCATTCCTGATGTTTTAGAAATGTTATATGTTGGGTTTTCTGTGAAGTGCATGTTTAGTGACAGTTTAAGAGCTGGATGCGCTTTCTACCACCTTCCATCAACGTAGCAACAATACCTGAAGAAGCAGTGCTAACGCATTATGGCCATTTGAACGGATTTTAGCTCGGAATTTCCCGTTTCCGTGGGAACTTCGGAATAGAGGTAGTTATAAGTAGTTGAGAAAGAAGTTCAAAGAGCCCGCCATCATCGCAACGCGTCTGAATCTGTCTATTTCTGGGAACCTCGAGAAACCTCGCGAAGTAAAATGTATATATAAACACTCTTATATAGAAATGTAAAGTTGTGTAAAAATTTCAAGTCAATCCATCGACTACTTTTCGAGTTTTGCGGCCACAAACATACGGATGCTGTATATTTATATATATAGATTCAAACACAAAACATGTGTTTGAAATTTTATAATATTACAATATTGGCAATGAAATAGCTCTTATATAAAAATTAAAATAGTTAATGCTAATTAAAAAAATGTAAATTACTTATTGAATGACCTACGTATGAAACGGTAAGATGCTACTTACTATTTCATTATTGCTCATGTTTCATTGCAATTTCTATCCAATTTTTTTTTTTTCCAACCTTTCTAATAATAATAATATTAATATATATATATGAATCAAGAAAGGAACGTGCTAGGCTAATTATAAAAATATATCATAAAAAGATTTATTATTATTATGTGCTATTAAATGAAATAATTAATTATGCACATGAACCAGTTTATTTTTTGTTGTTTTTTTTTAATATATTAACGATATTAATTTACATATTCATTATGTGTGATGATTAAATAAACGGGACAAGTTATATTTTCATTTTATTTTTAGTTTTTAATGAAAGGAGACATTCCTAGTTGGTTAATGGACTACATTATAATACAGGCGTGAAGGCGTGAAACCCTCTGCTGGCTTTCTATTAAACGAAGCACTCAGATTCTCTGGTTATAAATTTTGAAGAAAAAAAAACTTTATTTTTTACAATCCTTCCCTCTAACTATTATATGATCCTAAAATCATACCTGTCTGATCGTTCCTTCTGGGTTCTTTCTGGCTCCTCCAGATCTTCTATCTTTCCAATCCATGCAGGTGTACCCCAAGGCAGTGTCCTTGCTCCTCTCCTATATATTTTCCATACTGCAGATATCCCTTCCCACCCAAAAACAATCCTTCATTCCTACGCTGATGACACATGTGTTATTGCTTCAAATCCCGATCCTGTTTCCGCGTCCCCATGCACTACAATCCCATATCATTTCTCTACAAGACTGGCTTATCCGGTGGAGAATAAAGGTCAATCCCACTAAAAGCAAATGCATTTCCTTCCCCCACCGTCGCGCTACTCTCCCGCCCATCCTCCTTCATGGGACCATAATACCGACAATCGACAAAGCCCGATATTTAGGACTTTATCTAGACAAAACACTTACTTGTAATCCGCATACACGATTAAATAAGACTTGAACTAAACAGACGTTACAAACTTCTCTCGAGACTACTTGACCGACGCTCTAAACTTTCCTTTGAAAACAAAAGTCTTATCTACAATACTATTATAAAGCCCCTCTGGACATACGGATGCGAGGTCTGGGGTTCGACCAAGCATTCCAACTCCTATTGCATTCAAGTATTTCAATCCAAAACTCTCAGAAGAATTACCAATGCCCCGTTCTAAGTTTCCAACCTAACCCTTCACACTGACCTCAAAATCCCTTTTGTCCGTCAGTTCATAAAATTACGTTACAAGAAATTTCATGACCTCACATCTAACCATTCTAATCCATTAGTCCAACAACTCTCTTCTCTTTCTATTCCACACAACCCTTCCAGGAGACTGAAATGCCACTGGCCGCGCGACCATCTAACTTCTTGTTAGCATTTTTTAGTAATAATTAGGGAGTACCTCCACTGGGAGGCATCTCCTAACGAGACATTCACGCCCTTTTATATGACTACCATCATATTCACTTATAATTACAATAAAGTTGCTGGTGGCAATTTGGATTGGATTACTGAAAGGTAGCTAGAGCGACCATTTTGAGAAGCCTTGCTCTGATATTTTTTGAAAGAAGCGTCTAATGCAGACATAGTTATTGCAATTGTTTCTCCAAAGTTTTCTTACTAAACAGTATGTTAGCAAAGTTCCTTCATCATGTAAGCAAAAATCTACTATTTCTCAGAAATTTTGTAATTTCCAAAGTCAAAATGAACGAAAGATAAATAATGTAGAAAATAAAATAAAATAAAATAAAAGGTGATGTAGGACTGTGTGAAGGTTGAGGTAGTCCTCCCACATCATCCCTTGAAACCATTTATATAAATAGATATATATTTCTTGTAGTGAAATGTCCATCTAAGTCCTTACAAAGGTAATAATTAGTGGTTTCTTTAGTTGGATAAGTTATTTTCGCCTCCCTTATTAATATCGTCCAGCTGGTATTAGGTCCAGCACTTTTTCTTTTTCAAAGTGGGCGGGAAACCACTTAGGCCGTCAAATTAACCTTTCTCCAAAGAAAAACTATATAGATCTCTAGAAGGAGAGTTATATTTTTTTTTATTCTCTAAAAAACAGGAATTATTTTAAGCAATTACTTTCCAAAACATTTCTTTTTTTTTCATACTTCACACACTCTCTCACACACACACAAACACAGTTAGTAGTAAAAGGTGCATAAGTTTGGTAAAGAACGGGACCTAACTTTAAGATATGCCGGTCACTCAGTAAGGGGTCTGGAATGCGGTTGGATAATTGCATGTCATGAAATTTTTTAAAACAAAACCAAGTTCCCCAATAATTAATATTTGTTAATATATTTTTAGTGTGTGCAATTTTTTATTATTTTTTTTTTTATAATTTTTATGAATATATATATATATATTTTTGAAAGAGGGAAAAATAATAGTTGTTGTGGTTAGTGGTTCCGCAAAGCTGGAAAGCATCAGAAATATTTTCCATAATAGCCTGCTTCTTTTTGTGGACACAGACCGATTTCGGGCTTTCGCCCATCATCAGGATGTTTTGTCAAAACAGTGTGACCCTACATATAAAAATCTCTTTCATTGAGTGAATCGTAAACTATAAATTGTAAATGAAGTGACAGTTTTATCTTCATTTCAACATTCTTCCGCATTTCCAGTTACCATCATAAAAGCATATCTTCTAGTGGAACAATGTTACCATAATGCAGAAGTATTCTAAGCAGGGATTGAAATCAATAATTATTTATATTTTGTAAAAAATAAAAAATCATATCACGACTAAGATTTTTTTAATTTTTCATCTTAAGAAATCAATTTTTTGATTTATATTGAGATTGGACTATTATTTTCTTGTCAAACTATCAAAAATCATATCATGAGGGCTTTATTTTTGAGACAAAATAAATCTATCATAAATAACAGTTATTCCATGAATGGAAACATTTTTCTCTCAGAAATAAAACTCTATTTCATTTATTGATAAAGAAACGAAATTATTGACTATTCGAAATGACATATCTTACCACAATTTTACATGTTGAGTCAAATTAAATAAACATGCTGAGATTTTCCAGTTGACACGTTTTTGCGTAATTTTTCTTTGAAAAATTTAACAATCAAAATGACTTCGAGAAATGGAAAATTTAGATGGACAAATACGTACATGTAACTGCACTAAACATTTATATTTTGCAAATTTTTTGAACATTAAAAAGAAAAAATTCCGCTTTTTTTTTTGTGTATGGATAAATTAAAATTAAAAATTTTTAATGAATTTAGAAAATCAAATTCCCATGTTTTCTTCCCCATGGGGGAAAAAAATTAATCAACATCCGTTCGTTTCTCTAAAAAGTAAATTCCTATTATTGAAAAAATACATAAGTAATTAACGAAATAAAATAAACTTAAGAAGAATTTAATTTCAAAACAGCAACCTGCTGTAAATGTATGGACGATAGTCTGTACCAGAGGATCATTCAATTTGAATTTTATTGAATATGAATTTATCTACAGTTTGTTTACAATCGCATATTAGCAAAAGTCCAATAGTAAAAAACACCGATTATCAGGCACGATTTTTTTTATATTTTGAGAGAAATAATAAAAAAAAAATCACAGGTTTAACACTTATTTCTGAGCAAAACACAAATCTTTCGAAGGGTGATAATTAATTTTTATTAAAAATAAGAAAAATGTTAACAATTAATTTCTACTTTTATAATAAAAAATTATATAGTTTTTTTTTAAAATATCGATAAAAAATAATTCTCTCATTTATCAACTTAATAAAGTTCAAAATTTTTCGCTAAATTTAACTAAAAATTAATGAGTAATTAAAGTGGACTTAATTAACGCGAATTAACTTTTTTAGATTTAAAATATTTCTTATATTCAATTCAAGATTCTAAGTTTATCATTTGGGGCCTGTTCGTTGCGAGCACGCATACATTACCTGCTTGGATTGTTGCTGTCACACTAAAAGGACCATTAGTCCTAAGAGACCTTTAAACAATAATGTTGCAGTTGATCTACAAAAGAGATTTTCTCTGGTAATCTTCCTTCTTGTAACAAATTATTTATTAAAAGATATTTAGAGTCTTAATTAATCTTGATCCTTCAACTTTTAATAATTCCATTGGGATTCCTCCTGACCTTGCGGTTTCCCTATTTTGGATTTCTTTCAATTTGTGCTTAAGGGTTCAATTACTTATTGTTTTAGCGGTTGTATTTCCCTTCTGATTACCACATATGCGATAAGTCAGTCTTATCGAGCTGTTGCAACGGTTCGGTATTCCTCTATTTTTTTCTTTGCAGTTTCTTATATCTTATTAGAGAACAGTTCTTCGTAGGGTATTGCGATAAACAGAAGACCTTTTTTTTTAGCGATTTTAAGAGCATTTTAAGGGAAAATGTGAGATTTTTTTTATCTGTATTGTGTTTTATCAGATCATTTCGTGATGGGTTCAACATCAATTTGCCATTAGGATAATTAAAAATTATGCAAAATTTCAATTTGAAATAGTGTTTGTGAATTAAATTTCAAACATATCACTGATAGAAATATTCTGTTTTATTTTAAAGGAAATGGGTGCATAAAGTTTGTCAAATGGATTGCAGTTTTTATGTTAACAATTTAAATCTTCTTAACTTTCTTTTTTTTAAAGAGTACAGTAAATACGAAAGTGATAATGAAGAGATATGGTGTTATACTATAAGTAATAGTAAATAGTTAGTTGTAGCCGGTGAAGTAGAAGAATAAGAAGAGTGGAGAAAAGAAGAAGTGGAAGATATTAAGGGTTTGTAAGAAGGGTAGAGACGGGCGGGTAGTAGGCACTAACTGGAGGTGGTAAGAAAGTGATATAGTGCGGCTATTACCGGGCTCAACCTTTTACTTTGTCCTTCACTATTACTGCGCCGTACTCTTTGCCTTCTACTTCTTTTGGGTTGGTAGTTGGTGCAGCAGCCCTTACTTCGCACCTTAATTACATCTCCCTATTGGGATTTATAGCACTCCAACTTCTTGTATCCAACCCAACAACCCATGACCTTCCTGCTCTTCCATCACCTACTGTATATCCACATTTCTTCCTTATATTGCCATACAATGACAATATAAATTACCTTTCACCACTATAATCGCATCATGTTTGCATATTTATAAATTGTAATTAACACAGTTTTTTTTTGTTTGCATGTTTGCAAGTTTTAGTCAGAATTTTACAACTGCATGCTATGCATGTAACAAGTAAAAGTACATGAAAAAGAGGTGTGATTGACATGAATGATAAGTTATCTATTGATAACCATCATTAGTTGCCCAGAAGGTAGCGGGGCCAACGACGCTTCAGTTGTCTTGGAGGAGGATTACCCGGAAGTGAATTTGAAGAGAATATGTAAACTAGAGGATTAGGATTGAGGGAGACGGATGGGGATACTATGGAATTTGAGATAACTGGATTTTGCTAGGCATGTGTATGAATGGAATTTTCAGGTCAGTATGGATTGTTTTATTCGAGACGAAAAAAGGAGCACCGACGATACAACGTAGGATCTTTGATTGGAAAGTTTAATGTTTGTTGAGATTATTTCGTTTTGCAGTTCCTTAAAGTTCCGTACTTCCGTAATTCCAAATTGGTGCGAGCAGAGCGGTATAAAGTCGTCTTTTATTTTGTAGAATCAGTTTAAAGCGTTTGTTAAGTATTCGGAAATTTGGTTAAAGGAAATTCGTTTGAGTCTAGTATCGGTGTTCCAAATCAGACGTTTGTATTATTAAACACTATTATTAAATACTTATCATTAAATAGTTGTGGTGGTTGGTTCCGCAGAGCTGGAAAGCATCAGAGGCATTTTCCGTGGTAGCCTGCTTCATTTTTGTGATCATCGACCGGTTTCGGGCGTTCGTCCATCTTCAGGACGCGTTTTTCAGACAGTGTGACCACATATACTTGCACAGAGCAAATTTATGTTTACAATGATGAGTTATCCATTGATAACCATCATTAGATGCCCAGAAGCTAGGGAGGCCATGAAGCTTCAGTTTTCTTGGAGGATTACCGGGAAGTGAATTTGAATATATATTCTCCTCAAGAATATGTGAACTAGAGGATTAGGATTGAGGGAGACGGATGGGGATACTATGGAATTTGAGATATCTGGATTTTGCTAGGCGTGTGTATGGTTGGAATTTTCAGGTCAATATGGACGTCTGTTGAGGTTACTTCGTTTTGCAGTTCCATAAAATTCCGTAGAAAAGATCAGAATAGAGTATGTAAACTAAATTTGCTCTGTGCAAGTCTGTGTTGTCACACTGTCTGAAAAACGCAACCTGAAGATGGGGCGAACGCCCGAAACCGGTCGATGACCACAAAATGAAGCAGGCTACGACGGAAAATGTCCCTGATACTTCTCATTAAATACCTATTATCATTAAATACCTACACTATTATTAAATACTAATCACTTTTATTTTAAACACTTTCCCGGCAAAATTGATTTTTTGGGGGTTCTGGGGGGGGGAAGTAACAATTAAGCCTTCCTCTAAAGTACGATTACAATATAATATGGCCCCAGGCACTTATATAATATTAATCTGAAACATTAGAAGCAGTGCAGAATCCTAAATTTGAAGAAAATCTGTCAAGGGGAAAATCTTTATCACGATACCATTTGATCAAATCAAGAGCCAACCAGCTAACATCATAACAATCGCCACTCTTGCCACGTCTCTAACTCATCACCGTTCTCGTTTTTTTTCTCTCACAGATTCTTATATCTCCAAATTAAATTCTTAGTGTATATATTTTATCTAATTATAGTGCACTACAATTTAAGAATAGTTTCCAGTTACCATTTCTAATCCTGCCTACAAAAGAAAGTAATTTCTCTTAAAAAGATTAAGCGAATTTAAATAAATATACATATCTAACATCTTATTTGAATATTCTAAATATTTCTTAACATAAAAATCAAGTTATGAAGGCCTCTGTTTCGAGAGAGCTTTTGTTTCTTATATACATTCTTGAATACAAGCTGCTTCTCCTATAAAAGTGATTTGTATCCCATTATTATAAAGGTTAAAACCTTCTTGAGATGGTGTACTCCCTATCAATATTGTGTCTTTTTTTTTTTTTTTTTTTTTTTTTTTTTACTGCAAGGTTTAAACAAAAATAAAGAACATAAACTGCGGACTGATTGTAAGTGATACCCAACTAAGATGCAAAGAGGCAGGCTTGGTTGTCTGCCAGTTACTATGTCATGCCTACAATCATATGCCTCCAGCCAATCGATAAACCCATTACTAACTTATTGGTTACAGGCCTATTGTAAACCACTAGTAAAGGTTAGACATTAGATAAACAAGCTGTCCTTCATATTTGCTTCTCTCTTACCTTCTCTTTTTATTTTGTTTTTAAACAATAAAAAAAAACGTCTATCTGACATTGTATTCGTTCTGTGCAGCAATCCTGTCCCCACCACCACCACCTCCGTCAGTTATGTCTAGTAATTATTTATAAAGTAATTTTAAAATTATTTGATTATTACATCATCAGCATTTAAGTTTATGAAAACAAACTAATTGTGAATATCATTCGTTGAAAATTGTTGCTGATAAATTAAATTATTAAGAACCTTCCACACAATCCTTCTGAAAAGTAACATTTAACTCATTACAAATAAAAGTGTATACAATGCGCTAAATTAAGCCAATTTTTATCAAATCAAAATCAGTTTAAAAGACAGGTGTTGAACAAAATTGTTCTATTTTGCTTATTTTTTCGCACTATGCGAAGGATTATTTTTGTAACAGTCTTTTTTTTTTTTTTTGGGGCGCATCGACTGCTGTGGTCATTAGCGCCCCATATTAATTATACATCTTCCAATCCGTATGCCACTCGAGCTGGGATGACACCAGTACCTTATTTGGCAGCCACCACAATACTTTGCTCAGCAAAGTAGGGTGGAGCCGTTGGTTGTTAATTTTCTTCTTCCCCACTTATGTCATCGATCTAGTCGACGAGAGGGAGTGTGGAATATTATTGTGTCATCCCTTAACTTCTAGAACATGATGGGGATTGATTTGGACAAAAACCAAAAGCATCATTTCTATTTGTAACTTTAATTTTCATAGATGTTTAGAACAGTTAGTTATATGACTTTATTTAAGGAGGCTATTGAACAAACTAAGTAGGGGTGCAGTACTTTGAACATATGTTCCTGCACCTTCTATAATAGGCTAATCCTAAGTTAAACTAAACGGGTTGAAATACTCTTATAAATTTTCTTTCAACCCCAGGAAAAAAGATAAAATACTAACCTAACCATTTGATCCAGCATTCTCGCCAATAAATACGTTCACACTATAAAATCATTCACGCTAATAAATACATTCACGCCAATAAATACATTCATGCTGTAAAACCGTTCACGCTAATAAATACATTCATGCTAATAAATTCATGCATGCTATAAAACCGTTCACGCTAATAAATACATTTCCGCCAATATATACATTTACGCTATAAAACCATTCACGCTAATAAATACATTCACACCAATAAATACATTCACACCAATAAATACAATCATACTAATATATACACGAAGGGGAAAGTACTCGATATTCCTTTCCCTTTTAAAATAACTAACCTATTGGGTGAAGTACTCTATATTCCTTCACCCAGATTTGCCTAACCTAACTACTAAACCTAAATTTTGTTATATAGATTTATATATTTTAAATAGTCGAATAGCCTCCTTATATAAGGAGAACCGTCTTGTAAAACAACGCGCTTATCATTGTAACAGTCTTGTTTTTATGTTTCTTAAAATATTAGTTTAGTTTGTGATAGTAAACTTCGAAGACCGTATGATTTACAAAATGCTTTTCACCGGTCTAAATATGAGTCCAATCTTTCGGTTTATTGCAGTTATTAAACCTACAATCACAAAATACTAAACGGCATGAAGATGGTGGGTAACTTATAAAACTGAAAAACCATTATGAAACTGGACAATATTATAATCTAGAAGTCATACGCAATAAACAGTGTGCAAAACCAATCACGATTGAAACTAACGATTGAAACTGCGATTCCTCAGAAAACTATTTTTAAAAACTGAACTTAACCCCACCAAGTGTGTCCAGGTGACATTCACATTAAGAAGACAGACGTGCCAACCACTAACTATTAACAGTTCAGACATACCTATATCCACCGAAGTACGTTACCTAGGTCTCTTCTTAGACAGTCGTCTAACATGGAACCCACACACAAGTCTTAAAAGAAAAAATCTAAACATACGCTACGACTACTTAGGAGACTTCTTGGACCTAAATCTAGCCATAACAATACATAACAAACACACTCTTTACAAAACTCTAGCCAGACCTATATGGACATATGGAGCAGAATTGTGGGACACCGCAAAACGCTCCAACATACAACCCATACAATCTTTCCAATCCAAAGTCCTTCGTCGTATAGTTAATGCACCCTATTATGTTTCTAATCAAACCCTCTATCACGACCTTAACATTCCATTCGTCATGATCTTATCCACACTCGCTTCCAGAAATTCCACAAAAACCTAGAGGTCCACCTAAAATCCTGTCCACCCAATCATTATCCACACGTTCCCATCCTGAAAATGTTTCACGGCGATTAAAACGTAGCTGGCCACGAGATCTACTTCTCTCCCAGACCTACCAGTAAGTTCTAGAAAGTTCCAGCGCTGGCTGGTTTTTTTCCATCACGTTGTCCTAATTGTGGCGCTGATCTAGGTCAGTGTCACAATTTGTATAATATCTTGTACATACACATTTGCCAATGTATGCATTATACAGATGCAAATAAATAAATTTAAATTTAAAAAAAACAAAACTGAAAAACCTATTCTGTAAGCAAGCATTTCCAGTTTATCGATTATCTTCATATTTTGGAATTCCAACAATACTACTAATTTACCAAAATCTTATGTGGGTAACAGAATCGTTCATTGATTGGAAATGTATTTTAGAAGAAAGTTTAACGTTACTGCATCTCCAAAATCCCCCCCCCCCAAAACAATTTTCTAGAAAAAATGCTTCAAATAAAAAGTGATAAGCATTTATCTGTTCAGATATATATTGTGTGGCGGTTGGCTATTAAGCCTACGTCACCGCGACTCGTATGGTTTTTTTTTTTTATTGTGCCACCCACAAATTAGAGTACACCTCACTAGTCCTGCCAGTTTAATTTACACTTAAGAGTGTGGATAAAGACTCCCTTATCTATTTAGACAGTATAGGAAGTTTCTCAGAAAATCGTTGGAACCATTTTTCGATAAAATGACGGGGGAAAAAAAAATTCCAACGTTGTATTTCCGGTTGATGAATTTTTTGTCCATAACATCGGTGATACCAAAAACGAATTATTAAAATTTGAGCTTCTTGCGATATTTTGTTCACACACATACGCAGAGGCCATTGCTAAAAACAATTTTAATTTTCTTACTCAGGGAACTTCAAAACATTATATACTTACTAAAAAAAAAAGCAATTTTTAAATTGTGACACAAAAACGCGATACTTCCAGCGATTCTAAGGAAAATAAAACGAATCATTAAAATGGTATTTCCGGTTAAGCCAATTTTTTTTAACTCTTTCACTTATCTCTTTATTTGTAAGAACCTCACAGCTGCACTATTCGATAAAAAAAAAAAAAATCTGGTGTGAAACACTCACACAACATTCTCTTATACCTGTTCTCAAAATTATAATTAACAAATGTTATAGTTTATGTACCAAATTTAACGAAATTCGTCGAAAACTGAAAAAAAATACTGTTCAGTAAAAGCGCAACTTCCGGTTTACTAATTTTCTTAAAACTGGGAATTTTGGCCATATATTTGTTTCTAATTAATTTTGTTTGGATGATAGAATTTGTATAATCAAACTATGATACCACTTTAGAGGAAGCTGTAACCCCACCCCCACCCACCTAAAAGTGCACTTAAATGAATTTTTTCAGAGAAATATCTTTATATAAAAGATGTTGACGTCTTTGCATTTTTAATTTATATAAAAAAGTTTCAAGAAAATTGCCTGAGCCATTTTTTGAGAAAATCGGGAAAAACTGCAAAAAACAAAAAAATCATTTAGTAAAGTATTAAAACAAACGCATTTCCGGTTATCCGATATTTTTTTTTTTGAAACTCGGAATTTCTACAACATATTTAATTTTCTAATTAACATTATTTAGATGATACAATTGTTTAATAAACTGAAATAGCACTTTAGAGGAATCCGTAATCCCACCTCTCCCCCAAAAGTGTCCTTAAATGAATTTTTCCCGAGAAATATTTCAAATAAAAGTTGTAGCTCCTTGAATGTGTGTATTTGATATAAGAAGATACAAGAAAATCGCAAAAACGTAAAAAAAAACGGTACATAAAGAAAAACGTAAAAAAGTAAAGTGGTACTTCCGGTTGAGGAATTTTGACATATAACGCACTGTCAGATAGACACACACACACACCCACACGCAGACCAGTTGCTAATAACCACTTTTTTGGACTCAAAACGGATCTCAAAACGTATATTTCCGGTGAAAACTCGATATAGAAAATTTGACACGATTACAATTCTTCCTCTTACTCTAGGAGAAGGGAAAGTAAAAAATTGTAACTAATATTTGGATAAACAAAATTATTTCTCCTTGGCAAATAACAACTAGTCTAATCAAAAGATACAATCCAGAAATAGTTGTTTATTAGATAGATATTTAAAATAATTACTTCAATTAATGTAATCCACAATTTTTCTTTTATAAAGTCTACTAATAACCAAAAAAAAAATGTTATTCAGAAATATTAATGAGAGATTAAGAACTATTTTTTACATTATAACCTTTCCGTATTAATATAATAGATATAAAAAAATGTTTAATTACCCTTAATAAAAAAAAATAAAATCTACATGAAATCATTAAAAAAAAAAACAAACAAAAAACATACAATGCAAATATTTATAAAAACTACATAGAAATATATGTTTGTATTTGGGTATATATCCGCTTCTAAAAGTCGTGACGTGTAATTTTCAAACTAAATTAATATTATCACAAATATTACGTAATTTGATGGAGAAAGAAAATTGTATTCGTAACTAATTGTAGGGTATTTTGTGTGATGATATATTACCTGTTATTTGAAACACATAACAGGTTTTTTTTTTTTTGTTTCCTTTTCAGCTCTCCATCGTGTTAAAATTATTGCAATCATTAGTCTATTATAAGAAAAAAATATAAATATATTTTGGCAAAATTTAAAAGAAAATTTATAATTTTCCTTAACTATTTTTTTTTTTTTTTTATTCGTTATTTTTCTATCAAAATTTCGTCCAGCTTCAGACGTAACAATACATTTTCCGTACTGCATATTCAAGTAATCGTACTATTTCGCTCAAATTTTGCATTAAACTTAAGAACATTTCCGGAAATATTCTTTAGAATCAGATACGTTTCATCAGATATTCTCAGAACCAAATATTTTATCATAAATAACTTATTAGAATTCTCGTTTGAAAGTATTTTTATTTAATTAATTTTTTTTCTTTGGATTTAAGTTTCTTTCCAAGCTTTAAAATATAATTTGTTTAATGATTTTAAACTTACAGCCATAGTTTATAAAGATTTTAAACAAGGAGACTATTTAAATTGATATTGATATTATATCAATCAATGATTAATATGTAGGAAAACCATAGGATCGATATAATGAAAAATCGATAGAAGAGGGAAGGTTATAGTGATTCAAAGAGAACAGGAGCATCTATGTATCTATGGGACGAGAATCAGAGTTGGGCAAAACATAATTTCAATTACAATTACGATTATTTACCAATCACTGTAATTTGAAATTGCAGAAAAATAATTACAATTACATATAATTATTGTAATTGATAATTGCAATTACTTTATGAATTATTGTAATTTGTTATTGCGGTACACAATTACAATTACTGGTTGAGCCAAAATACGAGGCATGTCCAATAAGTAAGTTACTGAGGCTCTCACGGCCGGAGGGATTTTGTTTTCGACATGTTGGCTACACTGTCGTGTAACCTGATTCCTCCCCTCCGCAACGAGACCGGTTCGAGGTCAGTACGTTGAGAACTGTCGACGCGACAATACGTTTCGTGAAAAATGTCAATCCAATCTCCCGCCAGGTTGAATCGAGTGGAGGCCGGGCAAGAGTTGTTGAGACGCTACAAACTCCATGGAGATGAATTTCTCCGCTCCATCATTACTGGAGATGAAACTTGGGTTGCACACTACACACATGAAACCAAAAGGCAGTCTCAACAGTGGCGTCACACCTTTTCACCCTCCGCCACACAAAAGTTCAAAACCACAATTTCAGCCAAGAAAATAATGGCATCCGTGTTTTGGGACTGTCAAGGCATAATTTTAATTGAATATATGCCTCAAGGGGAGCCCATCAACTCTGCAAGATACTGTGAGACCCGAAAAAAATTGCGGAGGGCGATTCAGAACAAAAGGAGAGGCATGCTGACAAAGGGAGTCTGCCTGCTGCACAACAATGCCAGACCACATACGGCCAATGGCACGAAGGAACTGTTTGCCTCGTGCATTCCGCGCGTTCCCCTGACCTAGCACCTTCAGATTACTATCTCTTTACCTCCCTGAAGCTGCACATGGGTGGAAAAAGGTTTTCAACCGACGAGGAGGTGAAGGGGGAGGTGGAGAAGTGGACGAAGGTGTTGGCGGGAAACTACTTCGAGGAAAGCATCAAAAAATTAATACCCCAGTTCACCACCTGCATTGAGAGGAATGGTGACTATGTCGAAAAATAGCTTACATATGTACTAATGTAATCAGGTAATTTTTTTGTTCAAATAACAATTTTTGTAACCTACAAAAATTCAGTACACTTACTTACTGGACATGCCTCGTACTTCCATTACCAGTACAATTACATGTAATTGTAATTGTATTTCTGCAATTTCAAATTATTGTAATTGGTAATTGCAATTATTAACGCCGAAATGGCACTAAAAAAAAAGTAATTAGATATTAGTCAACGTAAAAAAAGGAAGGAAAAAAGTCATATGTTAGGAAATATTTTTTATTTATTAAATTCTGACTCATAAGAAATAAATTTACTTACATTAACATTGTAATTTCTACTGTAACTATTTATTGTCAAATATTTCTTCTTCTATTTTTTTAATTTAGGGCGCGTCAACATCTATGGTCATTGGCTCCCGGAGCCTTCTCAGTGCAGTAGCTTTCTCCTTCTCAGGAGCCTAAATTAAATTTAGAGATCATCGATCCACCAAATGAATCTTTAGAAAACCTGGCCTTGTCTACACTCAACAATGTCTTGGGTCAAAAAAAATTCGATCTCCCAATTATAATTAATCATTTGACAAAAAATTGCAAGATTCTAACAGTTTTTTAATCTCTTTGGCACAAAATTTGAGAAACTGAATTCTATTGAAATTTTTGCCTATTGTTAATGATAATTGGAAGATCAAATTTATTTTATCCAACAGATTATTGAGTGGAAATGTTAGCAGAGTTTACTTTTGTTCAATTACTCAATTTGTTTTGTATCTGTATTTGTAATTCTATTACTGAAAGTACAAGTACATGTAATTGTAATTGAATTACTGGTAATTGTAATTGAGAGCCTCAATTACAATTATAGTAATTGAAAGAAGTAATTGCAATTACATAAAACGATTACAGTAATTGGAAATGTTCCAATTTTACTAATGTAATTGAAGGTGTAATTAAATACTCATGTAATTAATTACTGCCCAAATCTGACGAGAATCCATAATTTTTATGTGCTGTGTGCAAACCTTTTTTCTTTTATTATTAAAGCAATTTCATTGCCATTGTTTGTTTATTCCGGTATCTTATATAAAAAAAAAATGATCAATCTTTTGTGTTAATTCTAAATAAATCGTTAATTTTCGTTTTTACAATTAACTGGTATGTTTATGTGGCTAGTTCCTTGAAATCCGAAAAAGGCAACAATTAAATGAATTAAATGATTTAAAAATTATGAAAAGAGGTAAAATATTTATTAAACTTTTTAAATTTACAGTTAGCACAGTATAAACAAAGCATAAGGAAAGAAAATAAGAAAAATATTATTTAAAAGAAGGAAAGTTTGAATCAGTAAGTGTGAGTATATTTAAAAAGTAGTTACTCAATTCTATAAACAAATTTCATGTGTAGAAAGTTTAAAATGTTACCTTACAGTTTTCCTAGATCGCAGTTAAATATTAATTGCCCTGTTTTTTAAATATTAACTATAAATATTTAATATTAAATATAAATATTTGTGCTTTAAGTTAAAAAAAATAGAGGTATTACATTGTTTAAACTTTAAAGTAATCTAGACTTTAATAAGCTGTAACTATTTTTATAAAAAAAAAAAGTTCAAAAATGAAGCTTTTATAACTAGAAACGTTTCATAGCTTAGCAGAATTCAGTTTGTTTATACAGATTTTTTTTTTTTTTATAAATTTTATCAAGAAATTCAAAACTATACAGACAGTATAATATGTGAATATGATAGTAGTGAGGTAAAAGAGTGTGTAAGTCTTGTTAGGAAATGTTCTCAGTGGAGGTACTCGCTAATTATTATTAGAAAATGCTAACATGAAATTAGGTGGTCGCGGGGCCAGTGGCGTTTCAGTCTCCTGGAAGGGTTTTGTGGGAAGAGAGTTTTTGGACTAAAGGGTTAGAATGGTTGGATGTGAGGTCATTGAATTTTTTTTTAGCGTGCTTTTATGAACTGATGGACAAAAGAGACTTTGAGGTCAGTGTGAAGCTTAGATTGAAAAGCTTGAATGCGATAGGAGTTGGAATGCTTGATTGAACCCTAGACCTCGCATCCTTATGTTCCAGAGGGGCTTTATAATATTATTGTAGATAAGTCTTTTGTTTTCAAGGGAAAGTTTATGTCGGTCAAGTAGTCTCAAGAGAAGTTTGTAACGTCTGTTTAATTCAAGTCTTTTTAATCGTGTATGCGGATTCCAAGTGAGTCTTTTGTCTAGATTAGGTCTTAAATATCGGACTTAGTCAACTGTCGGTATTATTATCCCATGAACGAGGATGGGCTAGAGAGTAGCGCGACCAAGGGTGAAGGATATGGATTTGCTTTTAGTGGGATTGACCTTTATTCTCCACCTGATAAGCCAGTCTCGTAGAGAGATGATATGGGATTGTGTAGGACACGGAATGCAAAAACAGGATCAGGATTTGGACCAATAACACATGTGTCATCAGCGTAGGAGTGAAGGATTGTTAGATTGATTGTTACGAGGAAGGGATATCTGCAGTATAGAAAATATACAGGAATGTAGTAAGGACCCTGACTTGGAGAACAATATTTTTCTTAAAACCAAAAATATTTGACAGACTGCTATCGCCAAACGCGCTCTGTCCCAATTCGCAATAACTCTGCATTTATTGAATGGGCTAACACTTTTCCTATACCTCTGACTATACCTCACAATTACTTGCCTCTCCATCTTACTGAAACGACACTCTACTATGCGTTGTCGCACATAGGCTCATGTTCGATTAGAGTACTTCATAGCGGCTCCAGTGTCAAAGTTGAAAAACAAGAATTCATCTTAACCAGCTAGAGGTTTTCACAAATCAACTAAGAGTAATAGTTCTTAGTAAATACGTATATTTTAACTAAGAATTTATCCAGAGGTATTTAACGTGCGAATATGCACCCTCACTACAGACTATCTCAAGACGACTGACCAGTGGTCCAAACTTACCTTACAAACAATAAATTATTAACCTTATTACTAACAAGTCTTAATTTAATCAAGTTTTATGATGTTGAAAGGTGATGAACAATCAAGCATTCTAACTGTCACCGCATAAAGTCCCTTCAGTTCAAAATCCTCCTGAAAGTAGTTTTTTTTTTTTTTTTTTTCCTATCCCACGACAAAGGCGTTAAGCCATTTTTTGTCTGGCAGCCCAATATTTTTCATAAATAGTACTCATACCCTGTAATGCAGGGCACGCGTTCAAATGTTGAAATGTCATTACGCCGTTATTGCACAATGGGCAAATCGGCGAGTCCTTTATGCCTATTTTGTGGAGGTGGGCTTGGAGGTAATCATGCCCTGTAATTCCTCGGAATAGCACGACAGAATCTTTTCTTGGAAGGCCGGCAGGTATCTTATTTTCTAGCAGTGTTGCCCACTGCTTTTCAGCGGCCATGCTCTTTAACTCCGCGTGTGATTTTTCCTTTAAATGGCTACCTATAACTCTTTTAGCCGAAGCAAAACACATTGCGTAGTCGGGCTGATCACATTGACTCCCCTGTTTCGCAAGTTTATCGGCCTGCTCGTTCCCTGGTAAACCACAATGTGCAGGAATCCATTGGAAAGCCAGCTGGTTCCCTTCTGTAAGAGCCTTTTCAACCATTTCTTGGCACGCTCTTACATCTGCGGAAATTCCACTTTGAGATCCCGTTACGGCTATTAACGCAGCTTGGGAGTCACAGAGAAACACTACTTTGTCCAATTTCTTTTCAAACATATATTTCAAACCTATCAGGATAGCCCGGATCTCCCCATCAAAATTTGATGCCCACGTTCCAACAGGTTCTGAGAACTGGAAGTCGGTACCATACACTCCAGCTCCCGCATTTTTAGTGGCACCTTCTGCTGAACCGTCAGTATAGATGTGAGTCCAAGGAGGAGATGGATAGCATTCTCCAAGCATTTCAAGGGCTAGAGCTCTTAACTCGGTCGCACTGTTATCGCCTTTCTTAACGAGCTCCATAAGATGGAGCCTTAACAATGGTGTTCTCCTTATTTTCCAGTACGACTCATTGTGCAGAGGCTCACTCCTGCCAAGGAATAAATTATATTTTTGATGAAGAGCATCCACTTGTGTTGAAAATTTCACCTGAGTTTTTAGCCTTGCAACTTCAGGTGGTCTATCTTTTTCCCAATAATGAATCCTCAATCTTGCTAGTCTCTCTTTCATGTTTAAAGCTGCAATTTCTCGCCGAACTCTTAAGGGGTATATTTCCGATTGCAATTGCATAGCCGCGATAGGAGTGGACTTTGGACCCCCTGTAATCTGTCTAAGCGCAACATTTTGGACTTTTTCTAGCCGCTCTTGCACAGAATCCGAGGCAGTAATAAGTACTTCATTGCCGTATTCAATTACCGGCCGTATGTACGTTTTGTATGCCAAGGCTAGCACGTCCTGAGTAGCGCCCCATTTAGTGCCCGCCAATCTACCAAGGAGGCTCATTCTCTTTTTCCCTTTTTCTACAAGAGAGTCCACATGTTTATTCCATCCTAGTCTGTTATCCAGCTGCACTCCCAAATAGGTTGCCGCGTCGGTTATCCGAAGAGGTTGTCCATTGTACCTTAAAGACACATTATGGTGCTTAGTGGACAGACTAAAAAGTTGCGACACTGTTTTACTGGAATTAACATTCATTTCATTTGCATTTGTCCAATCCCACAATCGCCCCAGAGTTCCATTTAAATGCGTTTCTAAGGCTGAAACATCGCTACTAGTTGCCCACACAACCAAGTCGTCTGCATACAAAAGTGCATTAGTTCCTGGTACTGCTTCCAGGTGCGGTACCAAGTCATTTATCATTATGCAGAAAAGTGTTGGGCTTAAGACCGAGCCCTGAGGAAGTCCCTGTTTTATCTGCTTATAGGGGGAAACAGCATTCCTGTACCTGACCCGTATGAATCGCTGAGCGAGGAACGAGGCAATAAACTTGAAAAGTTTACCATTGACGCCTATCCCTAGCAGCTTTTCCAGCAGAAGCCTCCTCCAGACCCTGTCATAAGCCGCTTGGAAATCCACAAAAACTGCTAAAGTACTTTGCCTTCTATGGAAACCATCTTTTACCTCTTGCGAGAACCTAATTACTTGTTCAGTTGTGCTGCGGTGTTTTCTAAACCCTGCTTGTTTGTTTGAAAGGATGTTATTTTCTTCTAGAAATTCCTGTAACCTTCTTAGTACTAATGTTTCCATAAGTTTACAAAAAATACTCGTTAACGCTATAGGTCTGAAGTTTTCTGCTTTATCTGACGGCTTGCCCTTCTTAGGAATAGGTATCACTTCTGCTTTCCGCCACATGCTGGGCATATATGAACTCCAAACACCATTCAAGAAAGTTAACAGGACATCTTTAGATTTGGGACCCATATGTTTCAAAAACTCTGGCATTATACCGTCCGGACCGGCGCTTTTGTTAGAAGGAATTTTTTGTAGAGCCAGATCCAGTTCTTGAGGAGAAAATCGTTCGTTAAATAGACGGTCCTAATCCTTGGTGAGGCATGTGACTGGTGGATGACATCTGGATAGCTTAGTTTTTGGTCTGAAATTACTGCTGTTGCAATAGTACTTACAAAAGACTTTTGCAATATCCGAGTCATCTGTGAGCAGTTTATCTTCACTTTTAAACGGGTTATGTTTGGAGTCATTTTCATTATTTAACCGGGAAAGAAATTTGTGTGCCTTATGGGCGTCCTTCCTGAAATCAAGTTTGCTAAGAAACTTTTGGTAGCTGGAGCGTTTAGACTGAATAATTTCTTTTTTAAAAATAGCTGTTTTCTTTTTTAAACTAACATAATCCTCCGGTCTTTTAGTTCTTTCGGCAGTGGCTCTAGCAGAGTCTCTCTCTAGTTTTAGTTTTTGCAATCTATCACTCCAAAAAGGGCTGTATCGTTTCATTTTGCCTCTTGGGATAGTTTTTCCTGCAGCTTTTAGAATAGCTTTCTGGATTTTTCCTAGAGACTTATCCACATTTGAGCTCAAATCTATGTTTGTCATGAGTTCATCAATTTCTTTAGTGTAATTTGTCCAGTCAGCCTTGTGTAGATTCCATCTTATTATTTGTTTTTCAGGCATTCTCTTTGGAGCTATTTTCAGTTCAACTCGCAGCGCTTTATGCCCAAAACCATCTGGGCCGTTAATCAAATCATGGTGGATTCCTTTAGATACAGCAGGATGCGCAAAGATCACATCCGGATGCGAGGAGTGGCCAGCGTACGACAAGAAAGTAGGGCTATGATTGGTATTATCGACAAATGTGACCGGGTTGTTGTCGACAAAATCTTCCCATATTTGACCTATGCAGTCAGTGGCACTGTAGCCCCATCTGGTTGAAGGGGCATTAAGGTCACCACATAGTACACTGTTTGAGTCCCAGATTGCCTCGAGCCAAGTCAGGTTAGGCTTATTCCGGGGAGGATTATAAACAAAGAAAATTTTCTTATGGAATCGATCCTTCCAAACATTTAATTCAACTGCTTCGCACAGGTCGCCAGCCTCCATCTGCTTCCTTACATTAAAATCAGCTATTAAAGAACCTTTGCACCCGACGATTATTCCAGAGGAATGTGATCTAGCCCGTCCGAGGTAATAAGTTTGATACCCAGGCGTCTGATAAAACTTCATGTTAGAGGTTGCTGCACCCGCCTCCACAATTCCAAAAACATCTACATCATTGTCTGAAATCAGTTTCTTAAATTCTAAAAATTTATCGTTTCTTAAGCCACCCGCATTCCAGAATATAATCTTTAGCAGGGCTTTGTCTAGGCCTTGAAAAAGGCCGTTTGCAGGCCGATATGGTTGTGGCCGGTTCATTGTCGCCTTTTTTTTTTTTTTTCCCCTTTTTTTGTTTTGTTTGGTGGGCTGCTGGGCGACAGCGCAGATCGTTTAGCCGCAAATTTGCGTTACCAGGGGGAACGGACGAGGGAGCGATCTACTTCACCACCCTTCCTTCAAACTGGAAGTAATTCAGCAATCACATTCATTGTAATAATATTAAGTGGTGATTAGAATGAGTCATAAACGAAAATAGAACTTTGAGGAAAACTTAATCCCCCCCCAACCCGGTCCTCCAAAAGCCCCTTTAAATGAATTTTCCCGGAGAAATTTCTCAAATAAAATTTGTAGCTTTTTATATGTGTAATTGATATATGAAGGTTAAAGAAAATCGTTGGAGCCATTTTTGAGAAAATCGCAAAAAAATTGAAAATCTATTCAGTAAAATGTTACTTCCCGGTTTATTGATTTTATTCCAAACCTTATTGTCAGGTCACATGCTAGCACTTAAACTCAATATCAAGTTTGAACTTTCTGAATTATTCTGATATACCATTTTTGAATTATTCTGTCCACACACACACACTAATTTCTGTAAACCACGTTTGCAGATTCAGGGAATCTCGAAACATGTATTTCCGGTGAAAACTCGATATCGCAAATTTGACACGATTCCAATACGAACTTCCTCTTACTAGGAACGAGGAGAAGAGAGAAACACACCCACCATAAAATTCAATAATATCCATTAATAATTAATTACTTTTAATTTAACTATGGCTTACACATATATATTGTATAACGTAATGGAGGTGAATGAAAATGAAGTGTTATTAATGAATTGAATATTAGTGTTTAGAGAAAGAGGAATGTAATAATGTAATCAGAAAGAGGGAATATTTTTTAAAATAAGCATGAAAACTGAATAATTTAAAGTAATTTTCAAAATGGTTCATTAAGGCGGCCATTGTATTCGATCTAAAGGGTGGACTGCTTGCAACTAGGCTAATTTGAAAGAAGTTTCCTTAAATTTTATCCCTTAGTGGAATAATCAGTGCCATTTTATGAACTAATTTGTAACCAAACCTTTCTTGTTTCTTAAAATATTTAACTAATTTATTATGTTATTTTCAATTACTAACGTAAGAGGAACTATTTGTGATTGTCACAATAATTCGAAATTGTGTTTCCACCGGAAATATATGTTTTGTAGAACCTCCGAATATTATAGCGAATGAATGTCTCTGTATGTACATGTATATATATATCTATGATGGAATAAATTCGAAACAACGAAAAATCGTACAAAATAAGTAACATCACTAAATGAAGCAACATGTATTTGTTTGATGAAAATCCTTTGCAAAATCTGTTGTGAAACATTCACACGACTTTCTCTTACCACAAGTTACACAGTCATCAATGACTATTTTCTTCAAATTTATAATTCTTATTAGGTGATTTAATTATCTTCAATGTTACTCGTATATCAACTGGGTGCATCTAAACTTAATAAAATGACTTGTTTTAAGGAAAGCTGAACCTCCAAAAACCCCTTAAATGAACTTTCTCACAAAAAAGTTTCAAACGAAAATGGTAGAGGTCTTTCTATGTATAGTTTATATAACAAATTTAATGAAATCCATCAGTATTTTAATGCAGGAAATCGCATAAAACAGTTCAGTAAAAACGTACTTCCGGTCAACCGATATATTACAAAATTGTAATTTTGGCAACATATTTAATTGTAATTAATATTATTTAGTTGAAAGTACTACATAATAAGCTGAAATAGCATTTTAGAGAAAAACATTTCCCCACTTCTTCACCAAAAACCCCTTAAATGAATTTTCCTGGAGAACTATTTCAAATAAAAGTAGTTACTCTTAATATATCTAATTGATATAAGACGTTTAAAGCAATTCGTTGGAGCTGTTTTAAGAAAATTGCAAAATAAAAATAAAAATTGCGCAGCAGTAAAGTGTTACGTCCGGTTGAGGCTTTGTGACATACAACTTCCTGTCACATTCCATGGTGATAACTAAATGGAATTTCAAGTTTGAACTTTCTGCAATTTTCCGTTTTTGAGTTATACTGATCATACACGCACAAACACTAATTTCTAAAATAGTTTTTCGAACTCGGGGGACCTCAAAAGTGTATAACTTATGGAAACACAGTTATGTAAAGATCAATTCCGTTAAAAAGAAGAATTCGACAAGTTCTTCTTACGACCGTAAGAGAAAGTATAATAATAATAAAAACAAGATATACGTACATACACATGCGCGCGCACGGATATATATATATATATATACAGTAATTGTAATATGTTTATATCTCTTTGTACTCTATAAATTTTGGCTCTATGTCAAAACTAAATTTAATATAATATACACAGTATAAAAATATTAATGAAAAGTAATTAAGAATATTATAAGTTTATTAGAAAATAAATGTAGCAAATCTCTTAATTAGTTATTTATTACTTGTTGATTTGAAAATCTGATAAAAAGAATGTTGAAACGTTCGTGTTGAATGCAATGGATGCAATTTCTAAAAGGAACACCAAGTCCGAGGTTCCGGCGATTTTTTTTTAAATTTTTTTCTTTGAATACTCCTATTTAGTTCATGCAAACACACACAAAACACATAACAGAAATCCACACATACACATTATTCCTACACAATACTTTCTCTTGCTACAGCTGTAAAAAAAAAGTATTGCGATCGTGTCAATCGATATCAAGTTTTCACAGGAAATAGTCTTTTTGAGGTCCCCTGAGTCAGAAAACTTGATTTTTAGTACTTGTTCGGTTTGTAATAACTCAAAATTGAAAAATCGCAGAAAGTTCTAACTTGCTACACTTTACTGAAGGATTTTTCAGTTTTTTTACGATTTTCTAAAAAAAAAAAAACCCCGGAATTTTCTTTAAATTTGGTAATTCAACTATACATATATATTGAGGTACAACTTTTATTTGAAACATTTGTCCGGGAGAATTCATTAAAGGAGGCTTTTAGGGGAAAGTGGGTTCATGATTTCCACTAAAATGCTATTTTAGTTTATTACACAATTATATGATATAAACAATATTAATTACAAATATATAAGTTACCGGAATTTTGAGTATGAAGGAAATCGGAACTACATTATTATTGAACAGCTATAAAAAGATCGATTTCTATAAGTTTGGTATACTAACTATGAATCTAGAAATCTATCACTTTTGTGTTTGAAACTTTCTTCCAACAAATTCATTTAAAGAAATTTTAGAGGAAAGGGAAGGTCTTGCATTCCTTAAAAAAAAAAGTCATTTTATTAAATTTAGATTCTCTCATTGATACAAAATTGAAGACAATCAAATTTTTAATAAAAATTAAGAGTTTGAAGAATATTTGTCCATTACAACTCTGTAAGCTTCATGGTTAGTGTATCAAATTTAAAGAAATCTATCGATGTTTTTATGGAGAAAAACGCAGACAACCTGAAACATTTGTTTAGTTGAAGCCCACTTCCGGCCAAACGATTTTCTTCAAACTCCGAATTTAATTCTAATTAATATTATTTTTATGCAAAAATAATTGTATAGTGAACTAAAACAACATTTTTAGAAGAAAGAGCATAACCACCCATCTTGCCCAAAAACCCCCTTAAATGAATATTCCCGGAGAAATGTTTCAAATAAAAAGTTGTAGCTCTTAATAGTGTAGTCCCCCTTTCATGTTTTGAGCAAATCGCAAAAAAGTAAAAAAAAAAATCATTCAGTAAAGTGGTACTTCCGGTTGAGGGATTTTGACAAATAACGTCCGTGATATCTAAACGTAATATCAAGTTCGAACTTCAACGATTTTTCGTTTTTGAGCTGTGATTTACACACACACACATTCATACAGACCATTTTATAAAAAAACACTTTTTCGAACTCAGTGGATCTCAAAACGTATATTTCCGGTGAAAAACTCGATATAGAAAATTTGACATAATTGCAATACTTTATCTTACTGCAGAAAGTGAAACTTGCTCAAGAGAAAGACTACCGGATGTTGCATTTAAAATTTGTTTTCTTGCAAATGTCCGCTGGTCGCACGGCCTTTAGACCGCCTGCGTGAGTAATAAAATCAATGTAATCAAATTCTAAACATTTTAACAATAAAAACTTTTAATAATCCTAGATAATAAAAAAAAAAAAATTGTATAGTTGCAGTTGGATAAAGTTCAAAATGATGTCCATCTTTCATTATCTGAAGTTTTGCCAAAAACATAAAACAATTTATCATAATTTTAATGTTACTTATTGTTAATTAATAAAAATAAAAATTATAAATAATTAATTTTTATGACAATATTTAAATTTTCAAATATAAAATTAAATTCTAGTTGTGGCCAATATTTTATTAAAAATAGATGATGATTCATGCTGCAACCGTTCATTATTTGTTTTCTAACTATTCTTATTTATCTAATTATGTAATTGAGACGCTGATTTTGATTAAATAAAAATCCGGTGTTGAAACACTCACTCTCTTATTTCTCTGTTTCGTAAAAATGATAATTTTCTTTAAAGTTCAAATTTTGCTCATATATGCTAATAAAAATATAACGTGGAGGGGGGACAAGTGCCAACATACCAACAGAGGCAGCTAGAGAATGATTGCATTGTGGAGATCGCCAATAATATTAAAAACAAACACATTAACGTCTTGGATTCCTCAGAACCAACTTAAGAACAATTTTTTCAACAAAATGTTACAAATAAAAGTGATAGGTTTACATCTGCACAATTAGTATACAAAGTTTAAAAGAAATCGTTATAGGCCATTTTCGAGAAAATTTCACAAGTCTCAAAAATCTCTTCTGTAAAATTACACTTCCGTTTAACAGATTTTCTTCAGATTTTGAATTCTAGCAATTTTTCTAAATGTGTATATTAATGTTATATAGGCGACAAGTCTCCATTTAATTTCCTGCAGAGCTACAATTTCGACATTATGTTTCTGTAAGACTTATACATTGTACCATACACTGTACTCAAGTAGTGCGAGAAAGCTTACTGTTCCCTCAAAAAAATCAATTTTCCCGGTGATGGGTATTTGATAGTATAGGTTTAAAAAAAAACAAAATTGTTAGACACGTTTTCTAGAACATCTGAAAAAAAAATATTCAGTAAATCGCACTTCCGGTTGATGGAATTTGCCTGAAACCTTCGTGTCGGAGAGCTAAACGGGATACTAAGTTTGAGCTTCCTGCGATTTTTCGTGTTTCAGATGTTTTGTTCTCATATACACACACACACACACAAACAGAATATTCGCTAAAATAAATTTTATCGTATTTAGGGGATCTCAAAAAAAAAAAGTATTTCTGGTGAAAGCTCAATTTGATACAAAATTTGATACAATTGCAATAATATAAAATGCAAAACACTTACTACTATCACATTTATAATACCGTAAACAACTTATTAAATATGAATCAATCAAATAATGACGCCTGCGTGTCGAACGCACACACGCACATAAATTTTGTAATGACGGACACAGTAATTTCTATTACAGATCGATATACATTAAAACAATTACCAACAGGCAAGTGTTCTGAATTCATTTCTATGAAAATCTGGTGTGAAACATTCACACGACTTTCTCTTACTCCTATCAATTAGCACCAACTTACCGTCTAAAATAAACTTTTTTTTTTTGGAAAAATGTTTCAAATAAATGTGATACATCAATGTAATCAGTTCAGTTACCTGTCTGGGTAAGTACTTGCCCTCCACCATCATCTCTAATATTTATGTTACAATAAAGGAATAAAATGATAAGTTTAAAGAAAATTTGTCATTTTATAGGTAATTGTGGGGGGGGGGGGATGTTAGCCGCCTACTCGTGGTGTCCCCTGTTTTTGCCGAACGACTGACAACGGGTGGATGAGGCTCGTTAGCTTTGGTGAAAGCAGCTCACCTAGAGGTGATAACCCTGAAATCAAACAATGGGTAGATACAGCTCACTAGCCACAGTGAAGGCAGTCTATGTAGGAGTAGGACATCAAGGTCTCTGGTCCTCCAGGTTGGGGGTGGACGTAGGATTAACAACCCTACTCTGTAAAAAAACATATTGTTGCGAATCCTCACACATAGAAGAGCTGCACGGTTTTTGGAAAACCACTTAGGCGTGAAAAAGGAAAATCATTGGAGTTACCAACTTGGAATGCAAGAGGACGGCCCAAATGGGAGCAAGCAGGAATTTGGAACAAGTCATACAGAAATAAAAGTCGATATTGTAGCTCTGCAGGAAATTAAATGGAGACAGACTGAGATCATGGATCTAGGCACCTACACGATCATTAACAGCGGACATCAGGCGAACTTCTTAGGTACGGGTTTCATGGTAAAGAAGTCTCTAAAGTACTTACTCTTCGAGTACAAAGTTCCCAACTAAAGAATATGCGTAATCCGTTTAAAAGGAAAATTTTTCAATCTATCGATCATCAGTATGCAAGCGCCAATTGAAGATAGTGATGAAGAGGAAAAAGATATTTTTTATGAAAGCCTCGCATCAGAATATGATGAATTGCCTCGTCAAGATGTAAAAGTTATCATGGGCGACTTAAATGCTAAGATTGGAAAGAAGAAGCTTTTAGATCCACCATTGGAGCCCCAGCAAGCACGACATTTCGAAATGATAATGGACTCAGAATAATAGACTTTAACATGGAGAAAAGAATGATTATTAGTAGTACATAATTCCCCCACAAAGAAATACATAAAAAAAACTTGGATATCCCCTGATGGACTAAGTAGGAATCAGATCGACCACGTCCTCATAGATGCGAGACATGCATCAGATATTTCAGATGTAAGGAGGTATCGAGGGCCGTTGTAGACTCAGACCATTTCTTGGTAAAAGTAACTATCTACAAAAGTTAGCAAAGAGAGTGAGAAGGCAGGGACAGAAGACAGTCAAATATAATAGTAAGCTGTTGAAACTGCCGGAATATGAAGAAAATTCAAGGAGAGAGTGCACCAATGTCTGCATGAGAAAAGTAGGACTGGCGAGTGGATATAGACGATGGTTGGGATGGGATTAAGATGTCTGTAAAGAATACCGCCAATGGTGCTGGGTGTAAGACATACTGGTAGAAGAAATGATTGGTTCGACGAAGAATATGAAAGAGCCCTGAAAGACAGGAATGAAGCTAGAATGAGGGTGTTAAAGAGGAACACGCAAGAGAAGAACATAAAGCCAATAGAAAGGTAGCTAGAGGTATTTGTAGGAAGAAAAAAAGGGCATTGGAAAAAGAAAAGCTCGATGATCTGCAATACAATATGATTCTAAACAAACTAGAAAGTTTTATCGAAGCGTGCAAGATTTTAAGATCGGGTTTCAGCCAAGGACAAATTGTTGTAAGGATAGGGAGGGGAATTTGGTTAGGGAGACGGAGAAGATAGTGGAAACATGGAAGAAATATTTCGAGGATCTTTTGAATATCAGTGACCATGCAGAGGGACAAATAAGAGAAGCAGCAGGTGACAATTTCTGCAAGTGATAAAATCACTCAAAAATAATAAATCCCAGACTGTGACAGCATCGATGCTCAAATATGGAGGTGAAGATCTTCAGAAGCAAATATATAATCTGGTGCTTGACGTATGCTTGAAGGAAAAGATGCCAAAAGAGTGGCCCCTTGCAACAGTGTGCCCTATATATAAGAAAGGGGATAGATTAAAATGTGATAATTATAGAGGCATATCTTTGCTGGGTGCGGTGTATGAAATATTCGCCATACTCCTAAATCAAAAGCTCCAACCTGGTCAGAAAACTCCCTTGGAGAGTATCAGTATGGATTTAGGCAGAATAGATAGACCATCGACCACATTTTCTCCCTCAGGTAGATGCTTGAAAAGGTCTACGAATTTGATATTGAACTTCACCATCTTTTCATTGATTTCAGGCAGGCTTATGATAGTATTAAGAGAGCGGAACTAGTGAAGGCCATGCTTACTCTGGGAGTGCCGAGGAAGCTGATTAGGCTCACTAAAATGACCCTTGCTGGTAGCAGCTGTCAAGTTAAGGTGCAAGGATTACTGTCGGATTCCTTCTCAGTTAAGGACGGCTTGAGGCAATGCGACCCCCTTTCCCCCACTCTGTTCAATATAGCCCTAGAGGTAGCGGTACGTGCTATTCGCACTAACCCGAATGGCACTATTTACAACAGAATGAGTCAACATTTAGCTTATGCAGACGATGTTGTGGTCGGCTCGATCGGTGTCAAGCAGACTGGAGTTTTTGAAAAATTCGTAGCCGCATCAAGGAAGATGGGTCTGCAAATAAATACGAGAAGTCTTTCTATTTTAAACCTCTAGGAGACCAGGTCGGGTGGAATCCAGTGTTTGCCGTGGAAATCACGTGTTTAAATCCGCAAGCCAGTTTAAATATCTAACTGAAAAAACGAAACTGTAGAAGAAATAAAAGCAAGAGTGGCGGCAGGCAATAGATATTACTTCGCTCTCTAGAAGCCGTTGAAATTCAGGAGTTTAACAAGCAAAGCTAAGGTCCTTATTTACAAAACAATCATTCGGCCTGTGGTTACGTGTGGTTGTGAAAGTTGGGTACTCACAAAACCTATTGAAAAACTCCTCAACATATGGGAGAGAAAAGAACTTCGACGAATATTTGGACCTGTCTGGGAAAGTGGGCGCTGGAGAATTAGAAGAAATGAGGAGCCTCGACAGATGTTCGGGGAACCAGACCTGGTATCTTTTGTAAGGAAGAACCAGTTAAGGAGGCTTGGACATGTGAAAGAATGCCACAAAACAAGATTGAAGGAAACTTTTGGAAAGAAAGCCAGGAGGAAGCCGTAATAGAGGGAGGCCTCGTATGAGTTGGTTGGCTGGTGTGGAAGAAATTCTGAGAGGAATGGGTGTCAGAAAATGGCGGAGGTACGCCCATGACAAGGCCGAATGGCAAACAATAGTGGAGGAGGCCTAGATCCTTGTAGGGCCGTAGCGCTAAGGGGTGGGTAGGTATATAAAATTGTATTAAGAGCCAAATATAGGACGTTGAAATGGACAATTTTTCTGGCCCACTATGCGTGTCTATGATTGCAGATTACAATATTCTATAAGATAAGGCCACAACTACAAGAAATATACAAATTTTACGTAATCTCTGGTTCATTATTGCTAATTACGTATTAATTTTTTTCTCTCTCTCTTTCATAATCTTAATGTTCAAGAAATATATCTTTGTGTAATGAGTAATTATGAAAGAAATATTGCCACTCTCTTTCTTGCTTATCTTTATTATTTCCCTCATTTTGGATTTATCTGATCTGATAAGATATATTGGCTGATATTACAGAACTATAGTAATATTACAGTCGACTATTTAAAGGCAACCTTTATAGACAAAAAAAACGGAATTATTACACTGGACGGTTAGGATTTCATAATCGTATAAAACAGGTTATTAATTAAAAGTAATAAAGATAAAAAGTTTATTTAGGTCTTTTCTTCTTTATGTCGGCGTGTCCCTCTATTGGATTACCGTTGGTCAAATTCTCTCCATAATTCCTTGTCTGACCAGTCCCCTTGTCGCAATCCCCTGGTTGCCATTTCGTCCTCCTCATCATTCACACATGGAATACCGACCGCAGGTCATGTAATGGTATGTAATGGTCATGTATGGTCATGCAATGGTCATGTAATGTATGTAATGGTAGACCGACTGCAGGTCTACCCCAATTTTCAAACATTTTCAGGCAATTTTCACGGGTCCATTCGCCTGAGATGATCGTACCAGAGCAGCTTTTTCTTCAAGATCCTCTAACCCACTGATTCCTGTATTCATTTCCTGCCGTATATCTTCGCTTCTTATTCGATTAGCTATGATCTTTCTTAGAGATTGCAGCCAGAAACACATTTCAACTGCTGATACCCTCGAAAACAGCCCGTTGCGATGTGGTCCAGATCTCAGCCCCGTGAGTAAGATTTCCTTCTACGATGAAGTAAAATATGCTGTTTTTATTATCTTTGTAGGTAATTTTAAAAATTATTATACCATAAAGCCATTTTTACTTTCTCAGAAAGCTATAAGTGGAAATATTGCGAGTGTATTAAATTTTCAATTCTGTATCAAGTTTAGAAAGTGATTTTCACAGCAAATACTTCTTTTAAGATATACTGAGGTCCTCTAAGTACGAAAACATGTTTTTAGCGAATGGTTCTGTGTGTGTGTGTGTGTGTGTGTGTGTGTGCGTGTAAATATCTCCAAAACAAAAAATTGTAAGAAGCTAAAACTTAGTATTCAGTATCGATACTATAATCCGCGTCTGACTCGAACGTTTCAGAAAAATCCATTAGCAAAATCCACTAACGGGAAGTGCCACTTTACTGACTTTTTCAGTTTTAACAAAATGACTATAATAGGTATGTTGAACGAGAAAAAATGGTTTAGTTCAGATTAATAAACTAGATATGGCTGAACATTGTATAATGAAAAAGTGACAATGGATTTTACACTAAAATAACAGCGAATGGTAGAGAGGTAAAGAGTAAGGTAGTTGACACGTTGTGACTGCCGAGTGAACTCTGCTATAAGACTCGTATATCTCCCGTCGCTGTATTTAAGCAGTTTCTCCCAGTCTAGACCGAGAGAGTGGTCCTGTCATTTTTGTCTCTCTCTCTCTCTCTGCTAGGGATTCCACTCTTTGGATCCGATTACATCATTGTTTTTTTTTAATTTTTTTTTTTTGTGGAATTGTGGGCCGCTTAAACTAATGGTAGATATTTGTGCCAATTTTTATCAGTTTGCACATAGTGCGATAAATTGTTGGCAATGTCTCTATGCACACGTTCTAAACGACCATTAGACGCCGGATGATATGGCGTTGTGCATACTTTTTTAATTTTCAATAGCTCACAGATCTGGAGTATAATTGTGGATGTGAAGTTGGTACCCAGATCTGTAAGAAGATATTTAGGCGTACCGTATCTGGTGAATATATTATTAACAATAATTTGAACAATGGTTTCCGCTTTTTGTTTAGTCATGGGAAACATCTCCAAATAGCATAATATTGACAAATTGTCGTTAATATATATTTATATTCTTCACCTGTATCGCTGATCACAAATGCATCCCAATGGTCCAACTACGTCAATGGAAATGGCTTGCTAGACATTTTTTGGCTAATTGAATGTGCCTAAGGGTGGTTTATAGGCGTCTCTTGTTTTACTTGTGGCACAGCCATAGCAGGTTTGAACGTATTTTTGACATTATTTAAGATGTTTGGCTAAGTGAATTGTGTTTTTATGCGTTCATAAGTTTTCTGCCTCCCATAATGTGCTGACAGTGGATTGTCATGATAAAGGCGTAGAACAGTATCACGCAACCCCGACGGTACCGGAATGCATTGCCAAAAACTGTATTGACTTTGTATTTTTCGAATTTCTTAACTGCTGACATTCTGGATCGTCAGCTTGTTGCTGAGCAATTTCAAATAAATATATGGTCGGATAATACTCATCATCAACTGTCTGGTCAGTACTGATACAACATATATCGGCTTAGAGCATCAGCATGCGCGATATTTTTCCCCGATCTATGCTCTATGCAGAAATCAAATTCTCTTAATTTAAGCAACCATCTATATAGTTTGGAATGAGGGTCTTTTAGATTTTTGAGCCACTGTAGAACTGAGTGGTCCGTAATTATTTTAAATCTGTAGCCGTAAATTATGTAACGATACTGTTTGCAGCCAAAAAGAATAGCAAACAATTCTCTCTCTGTGGTACAAAGTTTGGACTCGGTATCTGACAGTACTCGCGAAAAAAGCTATGAGACGCTCTTCACCATTTATCTGTTGGCTCAAAATTGCTGAGATGCCAACGTTGCTTGCATCGGTTGTTAAAATAAATTCATATTGATAATTCGGATATGCCAGAATGGGTGGAGAAATTAATTTTTGTTTGAGAATTTGAAATGCCGATGTTCGTTGGGGAGACCTTACAAACTTAATATTTTTCTTTGTTAAATCAGTTAAGGGCTTGGGCTATTTCTGCAAAATTACATATGAATTTGCGGTAATCCTACAAATCCTAGGAATGCCCTAACATCTTTTAATTTTTTCAGACTCGGATAGTTTTCGACTGCTTTTAATTTTTCATAATATGGAGAAATGCCTTTTTTGCTCAATGTATAGCCTAAATATTTGCATTACTCTTTAAAAAAGGTGCATTTATTTAAGTCTGTACAAAGATTGCCCGGCTGTAATTCTGTCAGAATTTTTTGTGTGGATGTTAAATGTTCATGGAATGTTTTGCCGTGAAAAATGAATATGTCATCGATGAATGTATGACACGGCCAGTTAAAATTGTATCCATCAGGCGTTGATAGGAGACACTAGTGGAAGCGTAAGGAATTTGTATGTACCGAATTGTGTGATGATGTAGTTTTGTCTTGTGATGGTTTGTTAAGTCTAATTAATGAAATGCGTTTGCTATGTCGAGTGTTGTGAAGTATGTTGTGTAGTGTAATGTGGATAAAATGTATTGGATGTCTAGAAGAGGATAAATTTCAGATGTGGTGATTGCGTTTAGTTTACGCAGATCAACTACGTATCTGTATTGTTTTCGTAACTGGGTTATGTCGTTTGGATCGACTTTTTTCTGATTCGCAGACTTCTTCTTTATGAGAATTACCGGATGAGCCTAGTTACTAGTACTCGGTTCAATTATTCCCCAATCCAGATTATCCTGTATGAGAGCTTTTAGTATGGGGGCTTCTGAGTGAGAAAGTTTGTAAGGTCTACTCTGTACATGTGGCTGATTTTGTGTGTCTATGTGGTTGTTGTAGCTGTAAATTTTGTTTTGTAGTCTTTACCATGTGTAAATGTGTCATAAAATGGAGAGAATGTTTCAACAATTTCGTCTGCTTGTTGTGGAGAGATATGACTAAGTTTCTGGCGTAATTGTTGTTGAAAGGCTTGTAATTGTGTTTTATCTTTGGATGAAAGTTGTTGAATGGAATTTATGGTGTGTTTGTGTGATGAATTGTGTTTCTCCGTGTTGTAATGAATGTGGACGATTTGAAAATGTTTGGTGATGTAGATCTCATGGTGTGTGGTGTTCATTAGTGTAATTGCACAAGCATTATTATGTACGTTTGTTACTGTATGTGGCAAGTAAAGTCCTGTGGGAAGACTGTCATGTTGTGTTAACATTATGGAACCGTTTGGAATTTTTTTGTGAAAAGTGTATGTATTGACTATGTGGGTGGGTGCCGGAATTATGATTTTATATCGAGTTGCCAATGTTTCTGGTAGTGATGTGTTTTGAATGGTATTGATTTGTGATGATGTGGTGTCTGTTAAAAATGGAATTACTGTTTTATGGATGATAATGTTCTGACTTTAAAATTGACGATTGCTTGAAATTTAGTAAGCAGGTCTCTCCCAATGATGATTTCAAATTCATTTTCCAATTAGGATACTCTAAATTTACCCTGAATTTCTGTGTTTCCAGGTATCGATAAATGATCGTTTCACAAACCATAGTTGGGGATAATTTGGTTTGTAATTGATTTTAGAATGATATTTGATTTTGGCGTCGATTTGACATGAATGGCATCTATGAGTGTCGATTAACGCTTTTACTTCTTTGTTATTTATTTTAAGCATAATTAATAAATTATTTGTGTCGTGAAATGCCGGGATCAATACAGTATTAGCCGCTTGAGAAAACGGTTGAGCGCCTAGTCGTTTTTTGAATTAAACCAACATGCCTTTGCTGTGTGCCCACGCTTTTCACATATGTAGATACATGTTGGCGCAAACCAGCGGTTTGAAGTATTGCTCTACTACATTTATTATTGTTACTATTATTATTATTATTATTATTATTATTATTATTATTATAACTTTGTTTTTCATTTTAGGCTTACTTTGCCTAAACGGACGATAGATTGGCTGATGTTGTGGCTTTTTGCAAAAATTAGTGCGCGTTTTATTTTGATTTTTATTGCTGCAGTCGCGATTCCAATGGTCACCCTTACAGAATTTGTATGGCGACGGTGGATTGGAAACTATGCTTCGCTTTCGCCGATTTGTTACAACTTGGAATTGTTGTTTGCATTCATTGTGCAGTGCATACCAGCACAATGCTTGCAAGGCGATGGCGGTTTTTCAATGGATTCTACAGGCGTATCTGCCTTTTTTATTGAACCTTGCGGTTCTGAATTTTGTATATCCCTAAGGGCTGTGGCATAGACTTGCGCCTCTGGTTTAATCTGGACGCGCCTTTATTGAATTTGATAAAGATTTGATAAAGGCGTCAGTTGTTAATTTATCTACCAAGTTTTGCAAAGTTAGCACTGGATTCTCTTGCGCTTTGAAAAGCAACGAAGTAGAAATGTATTTAATGCGATCAGAAAAAGCCTCGAGAGTTTCATTGGGATTCTGATGTAAGCTGGTTATCTGCTGTAAAGGAGTTATGGATTTTTTTTTTTAATCAGTTTATCAGATTTTCTATTACTTTCTGATAAGTTAAAATTACATTATTGTTTGTGCATTGGTTTTTGAATATATCAAAATAAATTTTTGCAGGACCAGTCAATTTTAGTATTAAAACTTCTTATTTGTCAGACCATGCCGAGAGGACACGTAATTATTGAGTTGGTCAATGAAGCTAGTAGCATCAATATTGTGCGATCCATCAAATACCGGTAAGTTATTGATCATTTGAAGATTTCTTATGTTAACGGGATTTGGCATGTTGCACTTATTCAAAAGTTAAGCGATTGTCTCCTCGGCGGATTTTTGCTGACCGTCAATTGTATCATAGTCAACTGTACATTGTTCTACAATTGTATATTGTAGTCATATTTTCTATTTCCGCGATCTTTAAGTATATAATGAAATTACCGCTTATTGGGAGATTGTGTTGTTTTAAGATTATGATTATATTGGTTCTTTTCATTAAAAAAAAAAATCAGATAAATTTAAAAAAAATAGGTAGGAAAGTCATATATGAAATTGAAACAATGAAATAAATATGAAATTGCAAAAAAAAAAAAATGAAGACTTATCTTTCTTCTTCGAAATGCTGAAGCTGAACGAAACGTGGGATTCGAAAACGCTGCCACGCTGGGTATGATGAAGGAGAGAAAATGGTTTGGTTTGAACGTACAAACTAGAAGTGAAGTTGAACACTGTATAATGAAGAAGTGTCACGACTGCCTGGAGTTTACACTAAAATAACAGAGAATGGTAGAGAGGTAAAGAGTAAGTAGATGACACGCTGTGACTGCCGAGTGAACTCTGCTATACGACTCGTATATCTCCCGTCGCTGTATTTAACCAGTTTCTCCCACTCCGAGAGAGTGGTCCTATCATTTTTGTCTCTTTCTATCTCTCTCTCTGCTATGGATCCCTCTCTTTGGATCCTATTACAATGACTTCAATGATTTTCTTTCAACTTCTTATACTATCTGCATACATAAACTAGAGCTTAGTTTCTGCCTGGTTTCATCGGTCAGGTACTGTTTTAAACCAAGATATTGGTATTTGTTTCTTTGGGAGGCTGTGGATAGCCTACTTTGGGTGTAGTTTATGCAATACTTAAAAAACAGAATGTACCAACATGAATACGACTGCAGAATAAAAATGACAAAGACAACATTACTGCACTGTCGACCATTTTAGAGGAAAAAATCATAAATTTGATTTTTCCAAAACAAAAATACTAGCAAAAGAAACTAACAGGAGAAACAAAAATATGTTAGAAATGATATATATCAAAAGAAATAAATTTTCTTTTAATTTCCGTAATGTCACTAATAATTTGTCCGAGTTGTATAAAGGTTTCTTCAAAACATAACCTTTTAGAATTCCTTTTCACCTATCCTACCCCTGAAAATTTCCTCAAATCCCTTTGACTTGCCTATTCAACCTACTTTCATTTCTGCATATGATTTGAGTCTAGTAACTAGTAACTTTTAATTTTCTTTTTTATCTTTCTGCTATGTAACAAATGTGTATGTTTAAAAATTCTTTCTCACATTTTCACGATCATATATAATCTGTAAGTTCAATATTTTTTTGTTTTATATTTGTCATTATTATTCTGCATTTTACAGTATTATTAATGCATTGTGGTTCCTCATGGTATTGTTTTTTTAGGTTAAAGCCTTGACAGGAAACTCTGTCGAAACGTTGGCATAATTGAATGTTTCTTTCTTGACCGATCCTCTCCAAATTTCTTCATAACATAATACTGAGAATGTACTTTAATTCAAGTCATATTATTCCCTATAACCAGCTTTCTTTGGTATGATACGTTCTTGTTTTGCGTATTGCCGCTAGATATCAGGCTAGTAGGAGTTGAATAATTATTACTTTTCATCACTTGTGAGAAAAAGTTATGGCTGTTTTTTTAATATTTCTCACTTGTGATTAAAAGTATATCTTCATTCTTACTTTAGATTTAATATTTGTCACATCATTACATGGTTGCTAAAAAAAAAAAAGAAAATATAAAATAACCCCCCTTCCATGTCAACATTAAGTTGTATAAATTATTTTCAAGTGTATCCGCCATCTGACATTGGCAGAGAAAGGTTGTAATAAATAGTTCTTTTGTCATGCCTAGAGTTTCCAGCCTGTGCACTCAACTGACATTTAAATGTCATGAAGTATTACCACCTGGCTGTTTATCCCTCATCCCCTGCACAAGTAAAACGGCCGACTAACTGATGATATTACGATGAAATCATCTTACGATATTTAGTAAACTATGAGAACAAAAGCGGAGAGAAAAAAACAAAATCTGGTATGAAACACTCAGTACTTTTTCTTGTTGTAATTCGCACAGTTATAATTTATAGATCGTCTATAAACGTTAAAAAGTAATAGACTTAAATAAGTGTTAGTACTACACACTTAAAAAAAATTGATGTAAATCACTCACACGACTTTCTCTTACTGAAATTTACATAATTATAATTGACTAAATTTCCGCATTATAATTTTTACTTTCTGTTTCTGTTGTAAGAGGAAGCGCTGTGATCTTGTCAAACACTCGATATTGAGTTTTCACCGTAAATACACGTTTTGAGGTCCCTTGAGTCCGAAAATTGTTTTTGTCTTTGTTGCATATATCTATGGAACTGCATACTCAAAAACGAAAAATCTTTGATAGATCATACCTTAAAATTTCGTTTAGTATCACATTGGGATCCGACAGGAACTTATCTGTCAAAATTCCTCCACCGGAAGAAGTATCTCTTTATTGAATGATTTTTTCCACCGGAAGAAGTATCTCTTTATTGAATGATTTTTTTTGCGATTTGTTATATATATTATTATTATTATTATTATTATTATTCTTATTAGTATTATTAGTTATTATTATTATTATTATTTATTATTATTATTATTATTATTATGATTATTATTTATATTTTGGCGTTCTGGAACGAATCCTTCGACGCACGATTTTCAAATATATGGGGTTTTTTGAGTTATTAATGCCATCTTCAGAACTACATTAGAAGTACACCCAGAATTTGAAGTAACTACAGCAACTACTTTATTCCAATTAGATACTACCATCGCATCTGACACGAAGATTTTTGGGCAAAACCGGAAATGCGACTTTATGAATCCTTTTTTTTTTCAGTATTTCGCGATTTTCCGGAAAATGGCTTCAACGATTTTCTTTAAACTTTGTTTACTGTCTACACACTATTTTCACAAATACCTATCACTTTATTTGAAACATTTTTCAGGGAAAATTGATATTTGGGTGGTTTCTGAGGGAACATTAGTGTTATGCTTTTTTCTAAAGCACCATTTCAATACATTGTATGTGTTCTAATCGGTTGACTGGAAGTGCGAATTTACAGTATAGGTTTTTGAGTGTTTTGGAATTTTCTCGAAACCGCGGCTCCAGCGATTTTCTTTAAGTTTGGAATGCTCACAACACAAATAAAAAGTCATCAAGTTTATTTGAAACATTTTCCCGAAAAAATTTAGTAGGTCTTAGAGGTTTTGGGGTGGGGGGTCTATCGGTTAGGTTTAAAATTAAACTGTACATGCTTTTTTGGTTTTGACAGAGGGCGCTCCACACAAATCAGCTCAGGTTTACAAAACTATAACCTTTACCATCTTTTTTTTTATGGCCATCCCCTCTGAATATTATAAACGTTGGAATTTTTAAGAAAATTCATTAATTAAAATATGTTGATTAAAATGAGAGAAAATCGTGTGAGTATTTCACGCTAGATTTGTTTTCTTATTTGGGGGTGGGGGAGTCTTAAAAGGTTTATTACCAGTGTAAACTCAATTTGATCACAGCTTCCTCTTACTAAATATAAAATACGAAATGTAATATATAAATTATGGATTGTTTCATCATAGTTAACTATCATTTAAGTTTATAATAACCATAGTGTGTCGTTTAATGAAGTAAAAGTTTAATCAAGTTGATGTTAGCGAAATAAACGTTAAAAATTTATACACTAGTCTGGAATATAAAGTATATTATTATCGATTAGTTGTCATAGACTAACTATCTAGTTCATACTAGGTACGTTAATGATGTAACTACATCAGGAATACTTGTAGTAAATTTATAAATGGTGTCTCAGTAATATGGGTCACCTTTCATATTCATCTCAGCTACAAAAACTGATTACAAAAAAAAAAATTATCTTTTTGTTTTCACTTTCTTCCTTACAGCTATAAAAAGGAAGTGTTGCGACTGTGCCAAATTTTCGATTTCTAGTTTCACCGGAAACCACTTCCGCGTACAACCATTGGCCTCTGTGTTTGGTCATATAATTCCGAAAAAAGGAAAATCAAACAAACGTACGTAGGCTACCTCAAAACATGTATTTCCGATGTAAATACAATGTCGAAAGTCACGTGGTTTGTTGGACTCCTGATTTTTGTTTGTTTTGTTTATAAAGTGTTTATAAATTTGTTTTGTTTATATAGTTTTAAAGTGGTGGAGAAATAAATTGGTTCACAATTCTCGCATCGCAATGCTCGTTGATTTTTTTATTTATAAACAAATGTAAAAATTAATCATGGAAATGAATTAGAAATAATTGGATGTCATTATTTGTATAGGGCATAATTATTAGTTAAGAATAAACACACTATTTATTGTCAAGCTAATGGAAATGTAGTTAGTGGCGATGGAGAGGAGGGAGATAGAAAGAAGGCAAACTGAGGGCGCTCGGTTTGGGCTAGATGTTATTTCTAAATAGGTCGGTCTAGTCCACCGGTCGTCCATGGCAACTGGCCCACATCCTCTCAGGACGGCAGCCCACTGTGTCCCTGACGGTATTCCTCTTAGTCTGGTTCTCTCATAGTTGTTCACAGAGTGGTTCTCTCACACCCCTAGTAGGTACTGCACCTCCCCCCCTCTATCATTATTAACTTCAACTAACTCTAGTAGTAGTTTGTCGCACACTATTATTAGTGAGTTACATCTTTAATAGTTAGTATACAAATATATTTATATAAATTAAATTCTTATCAGTTTGTTTTTATTTTTACTACCAATTCGAATGTTATTTACCACTATTATAATTATTCGTTCTTGGAATGGGCTATGAAGATAAATTTTAATGACAGAATAAATTACTGTGAGGACAGCGGGAATGAGGATCCTGAGGTTGATGGACAAATGTGTAAAAAAGTGAGTAGCTCCAAATATCTCTGCTCCAAGTTGGGAGGCAAAGATGGATGCAAGCATTGCGGATGCTCGTAAAGGAAAGCAAGCAAGTAGCAAACCAATCAGGATGATTCATCCAAATTCTGAGGGGCAACCGCCTTTCAAGAGAAAATACAAGAGAATCTTCTACTCCATTAGTGAGGGATTTTTTACCTATGGTACCCGAAACCTGGTCTCTGTCTAAGAAGGTTAAAGAATGAGGTTCGTTGGATAAAGATAGAAATGAAGTTATCTTGAAGGAAACGGTTGTTAAAGACTCGATAAAAGAAAAATGTTATGGTGGAATGGACATCTACGATGTTTGCCCTTGAGTAAGTGGCCAAAGCAATTAGGCAGTGGATCCCCTCACCTCGAAGAAGAAAAAATAAAGGATCGCCACTTATCTGGGAGTTGGGGCTGAGGAGGAGATGGCTGCGAGGGGGCTTTGAATAGGAGACTAGGAGAATAGATGGCTCAGGATGGATCTTATTCGCTGAAGGAAAGGTAGGAAAAGTGTCGAGGCATTAAATCCGGAAGGGAACACTGTAACCATAACATGTCCCTTTAGATAAAAACTCCAGATCCGGTCCAATCCACTCAAGATTCACAGCATCCCTTAAGCGGAAACAGCCTAAGCTTTGCCACAGCCATCTGGTTCTGACCAAAGATTCTGAATTACAGCCCAAGCCGTCTTCAAGATGAATGTGTGTGTTTGCTCCTCTTTTTCACAAACCCTCCACCAAAAAAAATATTGCACAGCTCCTATACCAAGTGTTCCGCATTATACCACAAAGTCCATGAAAAGAAATCTATGAAAGACAATGCAACATCTCATTATTATCTCGAATTAGCATTTTAGAATGCAAACAAACGTTCTTAAAGTAACGCTGCCCATGCTTGGAAGCTAGAACAGACAAATTCCCAAAGATACGCCCAATTAGGAACCCAGGCTAGTAGAACATCCATAGAGGTTCCGAGTAGTTCTTCCATTATTCAAGAAAATACCAGCTCCAATTTGGAAGGTAGGCACAAAAATTTCGGGCCTTCGACACAGACTAATCAGATAAAACATCTTTTTATTAGTTTGAGTCGCTGATCAGCTCGTCTGAAATACTATAGAAAATTGCATAAACTTCCAGCCCGGAAAACATTGATCCATTCATTACGAGGCATTACTAAGTGACCTATTGTCTCTAAATAGAGCACTCTAGACATACCATCCATTCTAGAGCCATCTGTATAACTACTCAGGTAATTACCAGGTACCAAAGAGAGGAATCCAATTAATCATTCTAAATTGTCAATTAAGTATGTCCATTGATTATTCATCTTCAGTTCACTTTATTTATCTTTAGCTCAAGTGTTTTGCACGTAAGAAAAAATAAATCATGTCTGATTTCCCCGGAAATATGAGCTTTAAGGTACTCGATTACTTTCTACTTCCTCTTACTCCTCCTAGTAAGAGGAAGTATTATGATCGTGTCAAATTTTCGATATCAAATTTCCACCGGAAATATACGTTTTGGGGTCCCCTGAATCCGAAAAAGTTGTTTTTAGAAAATTGTATATATATATCGTAATTGCATATATATATATGTACAGCAACATCACAGAAAGTTCAAATTTGACATTTTGTTGGAGTAACACCGGGATATGACAGGAAGTTATCTGACAAAATTCCTCAACCGCAAATTTTTCCAAAATGGCTCCAACGATTTTCTTAAAACTTCGCACATCAACTGCACATATAAAGAGAAAACTTTTAATTAAAACTTTTATTTAAAACATTTCTACGAGAAAATTTATTTAAGTAAGCTTAATGAGCCCCGGGGGGGGGGGTATGTTTTCCTCTAAAGTGCTATTATAGTTTATTGCACGAGTCCTACAACTAAATAAATAATAGTAATTATAATTACACATGTCAACAAAATTTGCCTACTTGAGCGACCTATTGTATTAAAAATATTTTAAAGTTATAAGACAACTTTTGACGATTTGGAGACGGAACGCCAACTGGCCTAAACCTTGAACATGATGATGATGATGATGATTACATATGTTGCCAAAATTGCATGTTTAAAAAAAGCGGTTGAGCGGAAGTGTCTTGTTACTGAACAGGTTTTTAAGTTGATCTTTTAGGTTTGTAAGTTGATCTTTTAGGCTCCATTAGCTTTCAAGATGTAACGGCCCTGAAGAAGCTCATGGCAAATGGGCGAAACTTCGGTTTCTAGCAAACCACTGACGCAGTCTCAACCCGGAAACTCCAGTGTTTTTCCGGTTTCTAAGTTTTCAAATCTGTATGTTCATTATTGACTCTCCACAATGTAATCAATGTAGTAATTACCAGTCTCGATTTGGTAGTTAGGCACTACCCCCCCCCACCTGTATAGTTACGATATATGAACAAAATTTGAAATTTAAAGAAATTTGTCATTTTATATATAATTGTATTAGGAGGAGTAAAAGAAAGTCATGCGAGTGTTTCACACCAGATTTCTTTTTAATCTCTGAAATTAAAAGTGGTTTTTGAAAGTACAACTTTAGCCACTGAATTTCTCAAATTATGGTAGAAAAATTAGTCTTTAATTTTTATTTTATTAATACTCTTTTTTAATAGTCAATCAATATTCGATAATATAATTTCGGTTATTAACAGCGGTTTTGATAGATTTGCAATTTTTTTTTTTTCAATTTTTGCTCCATTCTATATGAATTGATAAATGATAAAAATTATTATTCGAAATGGTTTTCTTTGTTTCCTTGTGATATCAGTCTATTTGACAAAATGTTATGTGATACTTCATTACAAATCGATGTCAGTTGAAATGGTTAAAGAGATCTGAAATAGATTGTTCGGCAATTTTTTTTTTTTTTTTTTACTTTCTCTTACTGCAGATAAAGTGGAAGTATTGCGAAACTATATTTCAAAACTGAGTTTTCACCGGAAATACATGTTCTGAGGGTTCCTTTGAAGTAACGAAAAATATAAGTGAGAGAATCAAATTAAGATCCGTTTTTAAAAGTGTCATCAATGGAAACTGGCAAGCGTGATATGAGCATGCGCATTAGTGTTACGTGATTCATAATATGATTGGCCATATTTTCACGTCTCAATTATTCACTCATACTACCATACAGACACATAGTGAACATTTATTATATAAGAAAATAACTTTTTTCAAATTTAGAGGCGGCGAGACCACTAAATATTTATTTTCGGAAAATATTCTGTTTTAAAATTCAAACTCGAATGCTACAAGCCTCCTCATTCAGCAGCAAGAGAAAGTATGAAGTCGTTGAAAGAAAAATAAATCTTTTATTGTATACACCTTTTCTTTTAAAAAAGAAAAATAGAAAAAGAAAGTACTTACCTCCGTCTGCATATGTTTCAGAACCGTAACCATCTTGCAGACCATTAGCCCATGTGCCCTCATATTTAGCGTTACTAGTAGACGATTGTCTAACACCGTAACGGCCCTTAAAGCCTTGCGTCCATTCTCCCCTGTACATCCAACGGCCCCGCGACTCCACACCCAGGCCATGGCGTTTACCGTTCTGCCATTGGCCTTCATAAGCGCTTCCACTGTAAACAAAACAAAAGAAAAAATAATTTAAAAAATTAGATATTTTTATCTTAAAAAATAAAATATAATATTTAAATGAGAATAAGATCTTAATTTGAATATTTGACCAGAAAACAAAAAAAAATTGAAATAACGTTCACATAATGAATTTCCCTGCGATCTTAAACTTCGCGTGATAATTTTCTTTTAAAAATGAGATTTTTACTGAAAGTTAGCCCTGATACTCTAACGGCATTGGAACCGCCATTACAATGAAATCACACCCTAGAGGGAAGCTTCACTCCCCAGTTTCAGCTCAAAAATCAATTTTCTTAGAAAAATAGTTTCAAAAGAATGATAGGTCATTAGAGATATAGTGTACCAAGTTTTAAAGAAAACCGCTGTCAATCCAGGAAAAAAGCAAATCCAATCAATTTCCGGGATCAGAGACATTTGTGATTCCCAAAAAGTATTCTGTTTAATAATCTTTGAGTAAAAATTTTAAGACACGATAGCTAATGTGATCGCCCTATAATTATCAGGGTTATGTTTGTCCCCCTTTTTGTAAAGCGTAAGTCATTTCTATTTGAATTATTTTTCTGGAAAAATTGTCTTCAGAGGATTTTGGGGGCGAGAAGAAAACTTTAGACTGGTTTCTAAATTCCCATAAAAATACCGTCAAGTATCAGTAAACAACGTTACTAGTTGAGAAAATGTGGCTGAAATTCCAAATTTTCAAAAAAGTCACTAGCTAGGTAGTAAATAATTTCCTTAATTAATTAATTTTTTTCATTTTTCCACATTATCGTACGAAAATGATCCAGCGATTTTCTTTTAAACATGGTACACTATATCTCTAATATACTATAGTGATAGTGTGTTTGAAACACTATGAACAAGTGTGTTTGAAACTATTTTCAACCGCTAGGGACGCGGCTGCATAGATAAATAATACTTGGTGCTCTCCTCTATTGAGCACATCCATCTGTATCTCCCCAGAAGAAATGTATTTGCAACATTTGTTGATTTGAGGAGGGCATTTGACTACGCAAATCATCAACTTTTGTGGTCCAGATTATATTTCATTGGCCTTAGCGCTAAGTATATTCGACTTCTTAGTAATCTGTACATTGCTGTTCTTTCCTTTGAAGTAAAACTCAGTGGTCAATATTAAAAAAATATTTTTGTAATTGAACAAGTTTTACAAGGTGAAGTCCTCAGTCCGCTGTTATTTTCTTTATTTTTATCCAATATTGAACAATTTTTTTAAGAAATTGGTGCCAGAGGATTAAACATTGATAGAAATAATATTTTATTGTTACTCTACGCGAATGATTTAATAATTCTGGCGGACTCTTCGGTGGATTTGAAATTCAAAATCAAACACTTAGGGATTATTGTAATCTTAATTTTTTAAAAGTGAATCCTGAGAAATCAAAAGTACCCACTACTAATTTTCAGAAAACGTCGTTCCAAAATGTGACAAGAAACATTTCTTTTTGATGGTAGTGAATTGGAAATTGTAAATTATTATCTCTATTCAGGGGTACGATTCATTGTTTTTAGAAACAGCCAATCATGCTATTAGTAAAATGAACTTGCCATGGATACAGTGTTGAATATATTATCTTCAACGAAATGTGAAACTTGGCAATCTCGCGTAAAGTTACTTATAGCATTGCTGGGAGCAGTTTACTGAATGGATCTTCCGTATGGGCCCTTAGGTATATATAGGGAGAAATAAGTTTTTTTAAGAAATTGTTAAATCTCCAAAGAACTTCACTGGCCTATATTGTAAGACTGGAAACGGGCATTCTCCATATATCTCTCGGAGTAGTCAAGCTAACTCTAGGTTGGCTATGTAAGATTTTAAAAGTGGACGCCAACGGACTCTCTCGTGTCTGCTATAATAGATTACTGTCACTGGATTCATTCCAGGGCAATGTAGTTAAATTAACACATTAATTACAGGGTGTCGCAAGTAAAAAAGTACTTTAAGGACCTGGGTTTAGATAATCTGCGGTATCAACAGTGACCACTCACGCCAACGCTATCGCAACACTCGTTACTACTTCCGCTGTACCATCGTACTTTCCATCTTTACTTTTACTATCTCTCATTACTAAGTACACCGTCGAAATGTATTTCTAATCAGATTAACAGTGATTATAGTGTCTAATCTTTTCAACAATATTCATTATCTGCAACTGATATGATAATAGGAAGTTCGGACTTGCTGCGATTTTGCATTTTTTGAAATATTTCGTTCAAATGTTCCATATTACAAGCCAAATATATTACATTAACTGGAAGCCAGTATTTAATGGCTTATTTGTCTGTGAGGAGGGACCAAACCTTACGCTATCCAAAGCCCCACTGGCCCATATAGCTATCATTATTTTTTGGCTTGAAATTAACTTGATACATTTTCCAGTGATTGAAAAAAAAGTAAAAGAAAAACAAAAAAGATTTTCTTGTAAACAAGAAGAGATAATTTCCTTAATAAAGAACCTATTACAAAGAAGATGTTAAAAAAGAAAAGAAAAAAACTGATAGCTCTTAATGGCTTAATAATAAATAAATCTTTTAATTAGTTGACGAATTGGAAGGGATAAAAAAAGAAAACGGAAATTAGGTAATTTATTAGCAATTCATTCATTTATTGGGTAGTTTATTAAAGTAAAGCGATAACATGGGATCAATACTGGAAATTATTAAAATTTATAGATTTTTTTTCTTGACTGCTTTCAAGTCTTTCTCTTGCTATTATTAGTAGATTTGTGAAACCAAGTTTTTACTGAAAAAAAAATTGATGGCCCCCTTTGGTGAAAAAAATAATTTTTAGCATATGAACACTCGCGCTATCTGTGTGAGGTATGCATTACTTATGTATTTGTGAACAAAACAAACAAAAAAATGAAAAGTCACAGGAAGTCAAATTTGATATTCCGTTTGAGAGAATCCATCATCACATCCGACAAGAATTTTTCCAAGGTAATGGTATGGACATTCCTCTTCGCTTCAACTTCAATTCGTCATAACCGCCTCAAGCGCTAGTATCGCACTATATACATTCAACAATATTGTGAAAAAAATCGTATAAAAGCCCGGAAATATCAGAGTTTTTGTCAGTGCCGAACAGTGAAAAAACCACACTAGAAAAAGTCTAAACAAGCTATGAAGAGAAAACACAGCCAATCTGTGAACAGCTTGCTATTTGGCTGACAAGTTTACAGTATAACTCTCAAAGAGTTACTAAACAAACTACTTACTCAACTGTCAGCACTCAGCTCTCTGCCAAAAGCCGTTTTATAGGTCAGAGAGTTTTCCACCAAGCTTTATTAACTAGTTAATAGACCGCTAGAACGAGCAAAAGTTCTAACTAGTCATATCGTCGAAAAGATGAACCCTCTAACTAGCCAACGCTACCACCACTCTACATCACCAACCAACACCATCCATCACTCATCGCTCGGTCACTCTCTATTCTAGTTTCTCCCTTTCTCCTTATAAACTTTGTGCAATAGTTAACATCATCCATTACTAGCTACCTTGACCACCAACTCCTACAACTTTATTGATCATTTTTTCTCGAAAATAGCTGGAACGATTTTCCATGAACTTCACATACTAATTAGATACATATAAAATCCTGTAATTTTTATTTTTTGATATATTTCTGCCTTTGGGAAAATTATTTTCAGTAGAATATTAGGTGCCACTTCACTTCAATGTACGTTTCTAACAATCTGGTGAATATTAAGGTAACTAAAAATTTTTAAGAGTACGATGTATTACTTTTTTTTTTAATGTTTCTAAATTTTAGTTTCAATTTAGAAATTAACTAAAATATTCAGCATATGAATATATTTAATACGAAGTTTGCAGCAGTAGCCAGAGAGAAAGAAAAAGAGGGCGTGAGTGAGAGAACAAAGTGATTTATATTTGCTCTTTAAAGCTGAAAAAGAGAGTATTTATCGGCAACATTTCTTGGCAGTGCGAGCCACATTACTTAGGCAGTAGAGAAACTATTTCACAATATGCTACAAAGGATCTCCCATCTTCATTGTGTTCACGCTCCACCAATCAGAACAACATATTAATTTCACTGATTTAAAAAAATAAAATAAATCTGGCGTGAAACATTAACCTCTCTTCTCTCTTACTCATCTTAAAACAGTAATAATATATAATTACAAAGTTCCTTCAAATTTCAAATTATTTTTTCTAATTTCAAAATATAAAGGAGTGGGGATGGAGGACAAGTGCCAACCTACGAACCGAGATAGGTAAAGGAGAATGTTACATTGTAGAGAGCGCTAGTAATGAACAAACCCATTTAACGTCTCAGATTCCTCGGAACCACTTAAAAAAGTTTTGTCAAAAAAATGTTATAAATATCCCAAGATTAAAGGAAATCGTTATAATCGTATTAGCAAATTCCAAAAATCTCAAAAATAAATTCTATAAAATCGCACACTTCCGGTTGACCAATTTTTAATATTATAATAATATATATTTTTTTTTATATTATATAAGTGGCAGAACCATATATTATATTAAAGTGGTACTTGAGGAAGAAGCTTATCGTTACTGCCTGCCCCCCCCCCACAAACCGTCCTTCTAAAAATGAATAAAAATGTGTCTTAATTGGAAAGGGAAAACCAAAATTCTCTTCAGAGAAATTGAATTTTTGCGTAACGATATCAATATAAATGCTCAGTATAGATTTAATAAAACTATAGAGTATCTGAAAATCCTAATGAGAATTTACGTAATTTATTTGAAAAAATGTGTAATTTAATTGGATTATTAGATAATATTTATAGATTAAAACGTATCAATCATTCCTCTCATCCAATCATAATTGTAAATATTCATTAGAAACTCAGATAAAAGTAAGTTTCTTAATCTAAAAAAAAAAGCAATAAACCTCAGTTATTTAGTACTGACCTGGTAGCTACATCTGATAAACTCCCAGTATTTATCAATGAATATTTAACTATTTATAATTTAAAATTGTTTCGAGATACAAGACATCTGAAATCCGAGAGAATTCATGGGGACAAAGAATGGCAACATCTATGCAAGAAGAAATGCTAATTTGAGAATATTATCTATCATATCTTTTCAAGACTTAAATGATTATCACAAGGTAGAGGCTATATCATTGAACAATCTTTCGCAAAACAAAAGGAGAAATAGTACACGGAATATAGGTGAGATGAGCGATAGGGCTCTGAAACTTTACTCATAATGGAACAGGGCTAATTAAGAGTGTATTCGGGGAGCACAATGAGTCCTTGACGCCTAAGTGCATCTACTTCCTTTCGGAGGCCCTGGGACTTAAAATAGAAGAGAATAGAAAGTGATACTTCCGGGTGAGGAATTTTGACAGATAACTTCCTGTCGGATTCCATTGTGATACCCACACGGGATGTCAAGTTTGAACTTTCTGTGATTTTTCGTTTTTGAAGTATGTTATTTTCTCACACGCTCGCGCCCATATGCATTCAAACCATTCGCTAAAAAAAAAAATGTTCGTACTCGGTGACCTTAAAACATGTATTTCCGGTAAATATTCAGTTTTGAAAATCAATACTTTCTCTTTCCAGAAATAAGAGAAAGTAACAAAATTGGGGGGGGGGGGATAATGAAATTTATGTTATTCAGCAAGAAAATCACCCACGTATTGCACCTTACACAATTTTACATAAATCAACATTTAAATTTTGTCCAATTTTGAAGACTCTAATACACATCAAACTCAGGTTTACACGTATAAATCCTACCACCTTTTTTTATAGCCTGCTCAACTAAACATTATAAATTAATTTTTTTTAAGTAAATTTGTTAATTGAATTTTATTAATTGGACCTTGAGAAACTTGTGAGAGTGTTTTACAACAGAATTTTTGTATGTCATTATTATAATAGCACTATTTTATCGTGACAGTGTAGATGTGGGGATAACGTATCGATTGTAAAATGATGATTTTGAGCGGTAAGTTGAGAAGATTTAAGATGACAGTGAGGTCTTAGGTATGAGATATTATATATATATAAGTGAGGTGTTTTATATATATATATATATCAAGTGAGGCATTAGACTGTTTGGGATGGTACAATACATGGAAATATAGACCTCGGGTAACCTGAACGGCAAAAGCACAACCAGCTCGCAAAGTTCCTTCTCATTCTATGATATATATAATATACTTCGAGAAACTCTAGAATGGTGGGCTGTTCCTCTCTCACTGGTCGATAAAAACTTTATTCGCTTCCTTACTTCCATTTGAGATATATATACATCTAAAATACTCTTCTATTGCAAACACCGTCAGCAACCACTTCAATACCAAACATCTGTGACACTTCTCACACCACTACACCACTTTAATACTTGCCCTAAATAAATACTAATATTTATGGCAACCATCTCAATAATATTTATACCACTTAAACCACTTTTTAAACCATTTTTTCCCAAAATACAATTTAATGGGAATATTGTCTAGAAAAATAATGAAATCTCCTGAAAATAATAAAAACTCTTTACTCCGGAGGGACTTCATTTTTTTACTTTCTTTTAATGCGTACTTGTATTGCCGATCGTGCCATTTCCGAAATTGAATTTACACCGGAAAAACAAGTTTTAAAGTGACCTGGATATGGAAAATTGTATTTTTAGAAATTGGTCTCTGAGTATATGTTGTGTGTGTGTATGTGTGTCGACCAAAAATCATAATCTAAAAATGGCAGAAAGCTCTTACTGACTGAAAATTTCATTAAGGTGCTACCAACAGACTCGATAATAAGGTTTTGATCAAATCGGTAAACCAAGGGAAGAACCTCTTTACTGACTGGATATTTTTGAGTATTTTTTGACGATTTTCTCAAAAAAAAATGGCTCCAACGAGTTTTTTTTTACATTTCATATACTTCGTACATTTTCCTGGAAAAACTGATTTTTTCGAATTTTCTGAAGGACCAGGAGCGTTATGCTTTCCCCCTAATGTATCATTTCAATACAATGCATGGCTTTTGCCATTTGTATAATATTAATACACATAAGAAAATCGGTTAACCGGAAGTGCGACTTGCAGACTTTAAATTTACAATACTCACTGCACAGATAAGAACTCGTAACACTTTTATTTGAAAAAAAAAATCTATGCTATAAGCCCATGATGGGCCTAGTCTTGCCAGACGGCAATCAAATTTTCCGAAAAAAATTGATTTGCAGGACTTTTTATTTGGGAGTCTGTTAGTTAGGTTTAAAATTTAAACTGCACAAGCTTTGATGTTGTTTTTGATAGGGGAAGCTCCACTCAAGTCCGTTCAGGTATACCAGATATAACTGCTACCACCTGTTTTCTGGGCCAGCCCAAACTAAATTGTATAAACGTTCCAATTTTAAAGAAAACTTGTTAATTAAATTGAATTAATTGGAGTATGAGAAAGTCAGGTGTTAGTGTTTCTTACCAGTTTTATTTTCATAAAGTGTCATTTCAATATATTATATGATTCTATCGTCTATATAATATTAATAAAAATTTTATGTGTTGCCAAAATTTCGAATTTATCGATAGTGCGAATTTTATGACTTTTTTTTCGAATGCACATATATATATAAATTATCAGTTTTATGTGAAATTTGTAAGTAGCTAATAGCCGCAAAAACAAACGAGAGAACTGAGTAAATTACAGTAAGGGAAAGATGTGTAAGTGTTTCACACTAGATTATTTAAATCAGGACGATAACAATGTATTTTCCCTATTATAAGAAATTCTCTCTTGTTACATATATATATAAACTAATGTTAATGATAAGCTTTACAATAATACCAGTAAATAACAGTTATTTTTTAAAGGCCAAAAATACCGTTTTGGGAATAAATTTACTGAACAATTTTTTTTTAATATTAAAATTGTTTTGTGACATGAGCGAATCAAAGAACACGAATAGAAGTACATAATTTTAACACGGCACGAATTTTTCGACAGTCAAACTAAAAAGTAAAATTATAATACAATATTATAAGAAAATTAAATTGGAATGGAAAAAATCTGTTTAAAATTAATAAATAAATAACAAAAAAAAGAAAAAATTAATAAATAAAGATTGTTGATTGAATTGGAGAATATGTCAAAGAAAATTTGATAATTCCAAGAAACAAAGTCAGTTGTGTATTACTGTTACTGCTGTTAAGGTAAACACATGTTTGAGATTAGAAAAGTGAATTTTAGAAAATAGTCTATGTTCAATTGTATGTTTATATCAAGTTCAAACTTGTCATTCCGTTCGGGTGACACCATGGAATCCGACAGGAAGTTAACTGTTCAAATTTCTCCAACAGCCGGCCATACCATTTTACTATGTACGAATCTTTCACTAATTGCAATTTCCGTGAAAATGGCTCCAACAATTTTCTGTAAACTTGGTATATCACCTACACATATAAAGAGCTACAATTTTTCTTTTGTAACATGAAATAAACTGCAGTAAGAGAAAGTCTGTGCATGTTTCACAGCTGATTTTTTTGTGTTTATAAGACTGGTGGTACATAGTGCTCCTATCTAGATAATATCGATTGTTATTGTTATTAATTCAAGTGTACTGTTTTCTCTATCGAGCCCACCCAATAATTCATTATGACCAACGTAACCTAAAAATATTTCACAAATAATCGTATTCTATATAAAAGTCTTTTGATTTTTTATATTAATCAAAGTCTATTGTTCTAATCAATATTATCTAATCTAATTTATATATCTATTAATTTGTTGTTTTTTCTGTATTTTACAATGTTAGTACATCCTTCAACTACATCAATATTTCATTATAATAAACCAAAAGATTGAATAGATAAAATAACAATAATAAAAGATGAAGCTTGCATTATTTTTACAATCTATTAAAAGTTCGATTAAAAGAAAATAATTATTATTGTTTTTTAATTTGGATTTAATGATTTAATGGCAGTTTAAACAGTAGAAAAGAAAAGGCAATTTATTGTTTCAATAAATGGATGCGATTTCTTTTATATTAAGACAAACGACCAATGAATAAAGAACTGAAATATCGTTTTATTATAGCCGTTATGATGAATTAACCGGATGAAAGAATATTTCTTTCTTTCGATAATAAAAATAATCAATTATTATATAATAAGTACCTATTATATAAACAATATATCGATATTTATTAATAATTAATTTGCAATAATACTAGGGGAAAACATACTTAAAATTAATTAGATACCGTTCTCTAACTGCTAGTAAAGAGGAAGTATTGTAATGGAGTGAATTTTTTGTAGAAATTAATCATTCACGGAAATATATGGAAGTACGAAACTAAAAATTTTTTTAACGAATAAGATATTTCAAAAACGAAAAATCGCAGGAATTCCGTTTAGGTATTCATACGAAAGTATCGAGCAAAATTCATCAACAGGACGTATAACTTTATTGCATGTTTTTTTTCAGTTTTTCACGATTTCCTGGAAAACGGCTCTAACGATTTTCTTTAAACTTTGTACACTATCTACACGCTAATCACATTTAGTTGACACATTTTTGTCCGCAAAAATGGATTTTAGGGGGCCTGTTTAGTTAGATTTAACTTTTAAACTACACAAGCTTTGCTGGTTTTTGACAGAGGGCGCTCCACATTGATTTAACATTGATTATTAATTAAACATTGTAAACCTACCTATTTTAAAGATAATTTTTAAATTAAATTATATTCACTGCAGTAGGAAAAAGTCATGTAATGTATTTCACGCTAGATTTTTGTCAAATTCAGAGGACTTGAAAACATGTATTTCCAGGTGAATATGCAATTTTGAAAATTTGACACGAACCCAATACTCTCTCTCTCTCGTATTAGTGAGGAAAAAGTAAAAATTTGCAATTTGATTAATGACATTTGTTTATTATACTTATCCCTTATCCACTGGACGCACTACATCTGATTAATTCCCAAATTATTATTAAATATCATAAAAATATTTATTCATGGCAACTGCTTAGCGTCGTGCTTTGCTGGCTGAAAAACACTGGTACTACGGACATCTGATAACATATAGGTATTCTTGAATGCAAGTCTAAGACAAATAATTTAATTCGTTAAAGTAATCAGAAATAAATTCAGTTAATTAGTAATATATTTAGTCAAAAGGATTTAAAAAAAAAAAAGTCCAGAGAACGGTCTTGAAAAAAGGGATATATATATATAATTAGAAAAACTTAATCCAGACTAAGAGAGATAGAGCGAGTGTAAGAGAAAGATGGAGAATCACCTGTAAGTCCAGTGTAATACACACAGACTCAAAAGGCTGTTAAAAAACTTTCAGGACAATGCCTAAAATGTAATTTTCTTTTGCGGTTGTTTTTTTTTGCCTACACAGTTTTCCAACACACTAGGTAACCCACAAGAACACTACTATCCAAACTAACTAACTGTACACGTATTTTATCATTGCCAAGAGAAAGAAAAGCACTTCCACTATGTGGAAACGCCTAAATCCTATATCTCCAGCATAACAATTACTACTTAACTTAAAAATCTCTTGAGAAAATCGCAATCTCTCTTTTTCTCTCCAGAGAGATATTCACAAATGAAGTTCTCACACATCTGTTTCGTTTTTTAAGGCAACCACCATGCCCCCCTGCCCCCATGGGTGTGCTTATTAAATATTCCACAAAAAACTTAGAATTAATATGATAATAATATTATATTTACTTTCTCTTTTTCTTTTCCATTTTCCAGACTTTTCCATGCCCATTATTTTCCATTGTTTTTACTGGCTTTAACAATGAGTCTAATAAGAATTTTATATGTAATAAAAAACCACAACCAAGATTTTTTTATATCATCATTAAAGGCAAAACGAGTATATAAATTTTATTATCACAATATGTTTTATATTCAAAGTATGATTATCTATTTTTTCCCTAATTTTATGGGTTAATTTTCTTGCAGAAAAACTTACATTTTTCTGCAATCGTTAAATAATGTGATATCTCCCCTCCACCAAAACTTCTTTAAATGTTCTTTCTTAGAGAAAAGTTTCAAATAAAAATTAAAGATCACTTCATAGTTAGCTTTAATCCATCCAAATTTAATGAAATCCATCGGTGTCTTAATGGAGAAACAGAACTGAAAACTGTTCAGTAAAAAACGCTCTTCTGGTCAACCGATTTTCTTCAAACCGGAATTTTGGCAATATATTAATTCCAATTATTATTTTGATGAAAGAATTGTATAGTGAACCCAAATAGCACTTAGAGGAAAACATAACTCCAACCCTCTCCCATCAAAAACCCCCTTAAATGAATATTCCCGGGTAAATGTTTCAAATATAAGCTGATTAGCTCTTTATGGCGCGTACTCACTAGTCAAGTTTAGTTGTCCGATTTTAGTTGATCAGCAAAAGTTGAATGCGACTTGAATCAGTTTTGGTTCATACGTTTCAACTGAAATCGATCAAATCGTTTCAATAACGACACGGAGCATTCTATGAGTTGAAAGCAAACTGAGAGGCCAATGGGATCCATCCGGATGTTCACACTTGTCAATACTTGAAAGATGGCGGGTTCAACTGAAAGTTGCGTCATACTTGAACGATAAAGTTTGACTCGGTCAAACTTTTGTTGATCCACTAAAAAGTTGATCAAGTTTATTGAAAGAAAAGGTTCTCACTAGGTTTTTCATTCAACTTCGGTTGATCAACTAAAATCGGTCAACTAACGTGAGAACGCGCCTTTATATGAGTAATTGATATACCAAGTTGAAAGAAAATCGTTGGAGCCATTTTCGAGAAAATCGCAAAAAACTAAAAAAAAACTTTCAGTATATAGGTAGAGAGAGAGAGAGAGAGAGAGACCAATTTCTAAAACCCACTTTTTCGGTCTCAGGGGACCTCAAAACATGTATTTCCGGTGAAAACTCGATATCGAAAATTTGACATGGTTGTAATTTGACATCATCTTAAAGCAGCAAAACTAAAAAAAATCATTGATTTGATTTTTGCCTTATACCTAGTTTTAAATCCGGATAGAAGTTGTCGCGTAATGTTCGAGATGAAATTCTTCCTAGAAATTAAATTACAAGTTTCGTTTTTTACCACCTTTAAAGATAATATTAACAAAAAAAACAAACGGCATTAATAAAGTTAGGGAAGGCTTTAACAAAATGTTTTTCTTTGGCCTAAAAAAGCTAAACTTTAGGAGACTATTTAACGCTAGGGCGGCAATAAAAGTTTACGCGCTGTTCGTTCTCCCTTGTTTACCTTGATATTGAGAGAAATAATTTTGTAAAAATCCTGGTGTGAAAAGTATGCTCACTTTCTCTGACCAAATTTTACTTGCTGATTTTTAAGACCCACCAATCTGAGAATATGTCTATAATTTACATAGCGCTAGACAGGCTTCTATCAATCCCTAACAAAACTTGGAAATTTAAATTTAACGTCACAGGTCAATACCCTAAAATCAATACCCTGGGAAAATGTTTCATAATAAAAAATTATAGGTTTTAAATCTGTATACTCATATATAAATCGTAAGAGGCCCGTTTTTCTGAAAATTCAATTTCTAGCTTTCCGATTTTTCGCTTTATTTTATTTTTATTGCTCACCTCTGAAGAATTGTTTTAATTTTTTATACGATTCTGTCATTTATATAATATTAATTAGAATTAAATGTGTTGTTAAAATTCCGAGTTTGTATAAAATAGATTGACCGGGAAGTGTGACTTGACTGAACAGTTTTTTTTGTTCAATTTTCAAGGATTTTCCCCATGAAGATATCGACGCATTTCATTATACTTGATATACATACACAGACCTTTCACTTTTGATTAAGACTTTGCCAGAGTTTTCTGAGGGAGGATGGTTTTGTTTTCCTAAAAAAAAAATTAGTCAATTATAATTTTGTAAATAGCGCTAAGAGAAAGACATAAACATATTATATAAACAGAAATATTCTTGTAGTACTCAGGGAACCACAAAACATTTATTTCTCTAAGAAATTAATTCAATTTCAAAACTTTGACCCCATTACAATAATTATATAGTAAATTACAAAAAATTATATAGTATAATTGATAATACTATATATTTATATTATATGGTATATTTATGCGTACATATTAAAATAAACAAAGTAAAAGTAAGAACTTGTCACTGACAGTACAAACTTACAAGTTGTCATTATGCCAAAATGTCCTTCCAGCGTTGAAAGGGCATCCTGTTTCGCGATCGTTGATAGGAGGTTTGATCAACTGTTTATTAATATATTGAATTTAACTTTGACCTTTTGCAGTTGATAGACATCTCTATGAGAATAAACAAACTTTACAAAAAAAAAGAAAAAAGGAGGGCTAAATAAATATGTTTCATTGAATAAAAAAAAAAATTTTTTTTATTAAACACCCACGTGACTTTCTCTTACTGCAAATTACACAAAGTTGAAATGCAAATTTCACAAATTTTCTTCGCACTTGACAAAGTTACACTAAATACTTATATATTATATGAGTCAGATGTGGTGATATCCAAAAACCAAATTTGAGCTTCGTGTGATTTACCGTTTTCTAAGTGATTTTGGTCACACACCACACACTGACCATTCATTCAATAAATATATTTTTTCCTATTCAGCGGGACTCAAAACATGTATTTACGATAAAAATTCAATTTCTGAAAAATTCACCCGATTGCAATTCTTCCTCTTACAGCAATAATAGAAAGTAAAATATATCTGGTGTGAAACACTCACACGACTTTCTCTTTATCTAATTAATACGACCACAATTTAATCAAGAAATTTTCTTTAAAATTCCAACGTTACAATGTTTACTTTGACTGGCAATAAAAATAGTGGTGGAGATTTTACTTGCATACCTAGCGACCTTATGTGGAGCGCTTTATGTTAACACCAAGAAATCTTGAGCAAATTTAAAATTAAACTAACTGACAGACTCCCAATACCCCCACTCTAAAATAATTTTTTTCAGAAAAATAGAAATGATTCGTTTCTATCTATACTGCAAGCATTCCAGGTTTAAAGAAAATTGTAGTAACTGTTTTCAAGAAAAATACAAAAAACTCAAAAACCTATACAGTAAAATTCCTATATTAATATTGTAGGAGGAAGCCGCATATTATACTGAAGGTACTCTAGAGAAAAGCATAACGCTATTGTTCCCACAGAACCACCAAAAAATCAATTCCAAGAAAATGGTTCAAATAAAAGCGATAGATATTTATGTGTGTAGATAGTTTAAGAAGTTTAAAGAAAATTGTTGGAGAAAATAAGGAAAAAACCAATCAGTAAAGCGGTATTTCCGGTAGATGGATTTTGTTGCCCAAAATCTTCAGTATCTTAACGGAATACCAAGTTCGAGGTACTTATTTTTGAGATATTCTCTTCACATACACACACACACACACACACACAATACATATACGCACACACATATACCAAATTCTAAAAAAAAAAAAAATTTCTTCGGACTCGAAGTTCGTAAATTTGACACGAATTGCAATACTTCATCTTCTTACTAGAATTAAGAGAAAGTACGAAATTTATAAATCCTAAAAATCTTGCCATAATTCACCAAGTAATAATTTAATGAACAATGTATGCGAAAACTGTAATTGTGAAAGTTTCACAGCACTGTAATTGTTGTAATACTTTCAAGGAAAAGAACTACGTATAATAATAGGGGTAAAGTGTAATTTAGATGAAATTTTAACAAAATGTGTTACCGGTAAGACTAGAGGTGTGGTGGAGGAGGCAGAAGCCCGATGGTGTGGTAGGGGCACAATAGTATAGCAGTAACTACACTAGAGAGCACCACAATCTTACACATGGTATCTATCTGTACGCTATCTAGTGGAGAAGAGCATAGTTATCGTCAGCCGTGTGAGTATTGGAAAACAAGTTGGCTCTAGATTGGGTGTCTAGGTTAATATTTCAATGAACTACATAGTTATTTCCCAGGAGAGCACTGGTCCTCCATGATTACCTTCCAGTATATAACATTGCGACCTAAACTTCAACCTTATAAATTTGTCAACCAAACTAACACAGGAATTTTCCTTCTTCTTTGCAACATCCACAGTATAAAATACTGGGACTTCATTTAAAATTATCTTACAGGAAATAGATAGTAATCATTAATATACGAATTTTCTTTAATGTCAGAATTTTTACTAAATGTTGGCTTTCCTTAAATTTCATCAAACAGGCAGAGCGTTATAGCGTGAAGCCTGGATAATTCTAATTTTTGCAAACAAGTATAAGAAGGATCTATGTAGCTGTTACCAGAGAAGTCGGGAGGAAGAAAACAAACTTTGTTGTTTCATTAAATAATTATCGTTTCTGTAATGAACGTAGTTTACTGGTTTAACTGAACTATAAATACAAATATTCTTAATTCACTGAAATAGATCAAAAGAGTCATTAATAAAAAACAAAAAATTTAATTGCTGTAAATTAATTAATTTACAACCATATATATATATACAAACTCAATCGCAAATGTGATATACTAGAATTTCGTTTGGTTGAATGTTATTTTTAAGGGTAGGAGTCGGTCTGCTATTGGGTGGTGCAGATATTGAATGAAGCTTGTAGGTCGGCCGCTAGAGCGCATGTTTGCTGGCCTCCTTCACTCATTCATGCCTATATGGACCAAACTGTTTTCCCGAGTTTCACTGTTGAATTGGAAATTAAAAAAAAAAAAAATCTATTTTATTGTATTTTAGTATTTTATTTTCTTATGCTATCTTTTGATTATTATTAATAATAAGGTATTATAGAGATTTTGTAAAAATTATAATTAACCTTCTTTAAAATAAGGAAACATAAAAGTGCAGAAAAGGAAAGGGTCATTTAATAAATAAAGAGAGAAAGAATAATTGTAAATCAAGGGATATGATATATGAATATCGATACTTTCTGTTATCATATGTTGGCATCCCTGCCATCAGTTAAAAACAGCTGTTTGATGGCAACTTCTAGAAATCTGTGGCGCTTTGGAAGAACAGCAATTACTGGCTTCTAACAAGGGTGGCTGAAACCATCTGAAATTTACTCCTAAATGCTAAAACAATTATTGGTATAATTTGTAGAAATCGTGCGAAAACTTCTCCAAGTTCAGTAGGACAATTCAAAAGTCGCCATAAGAATGTGTAATTTTGTGGACGACCAAATTACATCACTAGAAACTCGCTATATTTGTTGTATTCAACAATAAAGGCCAAAGAGTTACGGATAAAGAGAAGCCTACGATCTTCACAAACTGAGTAAAACGGTTGGAGCCCATATATACACCGCACAATCAATACTTAAAAACTGCTGAAGAATTATTTAGGACTGGGGAAAGATCTTCCACATCCGCCTTACAGCTCCTCCCCGGATCTTGCATCATCAGATTTCATTGTTTGGCCCCACTGAAGACGTCATTAAGTGAAAACAAATTTTTCTGTGCGAGGTTATGCTTTCTTCAAGAAAGTCGTGTAAAATTTAGATTCTCCCAATCATGTAAATTGAAGACAACTAAATCTGGTAAGAAATATATGTTTGAAAGAGAAAGTCAATGTAAACTGCAAAAAGAGAAAGTCGTGTGAATGTTTCTCACCAGATTTTTGAATTATGCAGACCACACACCACTGAGACCACACACCACTGAGACCACATACCACTGAGACCACATACCACTGAGACCACACACCACTGAGACCACATACCACTGAGACCACACACCACTGAAAACCATTTCTGCGTACAAAATATGTATTTCCGGTGTAAAATGAAGCTCGAAACTTTGACACAATCAAAGTTTCCTCTTACTAGCGTTAAAATCTAAAAGCGTTATCCACTTAATGAAGATTATGTTATCTCAATTTTTTATTTTTGGTCGCTGATCGTACATACCTTTCTGATGATTGTTTCATACCTTTCTGAGAGAATTAATTCATTAAATATTACAATTTATTCCACTTTTTACAGTCATGAAACTTTGGTTAACTTCTTTGAAAGTAAGAACTATAAATTCATTTAAAATACAGTAAAGAAACAAAAAACACTTTAAAGTGGTATTGTTTAAAGAGAGTAGATTTGTGCAAAATAACTGCACACTCTGTAAATTATCTGCCTGCAAGGAAATATATCCGTGACAAGCTGGATATGGGCCAATAGTTGTATTAGGCACTGTTAACTTTTACACCACTACCAACCCACCAGTGATAAAACAAAAAAATTATAACTAAGGAGAACACCATTATGTATTCATTTTAGATAAAATGTTCTTTAAAGTATTTTTTGTGTATTAAACGCATAATTTTAAACAATAAAATGAATTATATATATAATTTGGAAAATAGTGGATCAGTGTTTAGATGAGCAACTTATGTTAACAGGTGGACCACCACGATTGTGGGTGGCGCCCAATTTCTTAGTGAGGCCATGGTGGTCATCTGTTACAGGGTGCCACTCAACTTTTTTTTAACATTGAAAATGTTTATTGCCGGGACCTAACACCAAGTGAGGATGGTGGGGGTAATGTGTGAGAGGGGGTTGGGGGAAGGTGGACGCTGTTGGGTGGTGAGATTTGATGGTTTGTGGGAGGAGGTGAATGACACCTATAAAAGGAGGTGTTTTCGGATTAGAGCGCATAGTTTTAATTACCATCTAAGCTAATAAGGTGCCTCTAGTAACTACATAAAAAAAAAAAACTGGTGTGTAACCAAAACTATCTCTTACTCCAGTTTTCAAAATTGTAATTGACAAATTTTATAGTTAAATTCAAAAATTTAATGAATGTCGTTTTTCTTTGTATGGAAAAAATCGCGAAAACTGAAAAATACTTTTCAATAAAAACGCACTTCCGGTTTAATAATTTTCTTGGAACTTGGAATTTTTGGCAATCTATTTATTTCTAATTAATTTTGTTGAGATATTAGAATATTGTATAATCAAATAAGATAGCACTTTAGGGGGAAACATAATCCTAACGCTCTCCAAAAAACCCCCTTAAATAACGTGACCCGTAGAAATGTCGATAAAACTAAGTTCAGCACTTAGGCAACAACGGGCCGATTTACCCACCGTAAGACACCTCATATTAGCCCTGTGTCATTAAAAATATGCCAGGGCTGAGGCGAGAAGGATTTCCGATCCCGGATTCGACTCCAAGTTACAGACGCAAAATTTCTGGAATCGTCTGCGAGCATAATGCTCGCGCTCTCTAAGAAGGTTGGACGGTGTTTCATTCTTCTGCCCACATTTCCTACAGAGTGGATCCAAAGTAAGAACCATACTAAGGAGATGTTTCCTGAAAAGGCAATGCCCTGAAACTAGAGCAGTGATTCTCTGTAGCTCTGCTTTTGCTTTGCCAAGGTATTCATTGAAGATCTTGAAGTGCTTCTGCCCCGTAATGTTTTCCAATAAAATGTGTATTTCCCTGTTAGCCATTTCTCAGTGGCCTCACAGGTGGTTTTGTACTTGATGCCGCAGGAAGGCTTAGTGACAATGGGCGTTCGTAAAGTACTACCAGGCAGAGGCTAGATTCGCTTATGGTTCGCCAGAGATTCCAATTCCTTACGGCATTTCTTAACACTCCTCGATCTGATGCAGTTGGCTACTAAAGCTTTTGGTGCGTCTTGACTATCACAAAAAATCGAATTTCTTATGCACGTTTTGCATCTATTCCTAAGATATTGGGCACGGGCTTAATGACAAAGATTCCAGCCTAACAGACTGTTGGGGTACTACCAAGAGATATGCCGATGCCGACGCCAGAGCACTTAATATGTACGCCAGGCCCCGACACCGGCGCAGGTCCTGGAGCCAACTGTATATGCTATGATTTCGTTGTTTTTTTTCGTGTACTTCATAACCTTACTCCTCCCTCAAAACCTTCCTTAAATGAATTTACTGTAAAACTAAATTAAACAAAAGTGAAGTTAAACAAGTTTAATGAAATTCGTTGGATGCCTTCATGGAGAAAGTCGCAAAAAAGAAAAAAAAATGTTCAGCAAAAATTAAACTTCCGGTAATCCAATTTCTGATTCTAGTAACACATTTTATTGCCATTAATATTATATAAATGATAGAATAATATAATAAACTGAAATAACACTTTAGAGGAAAACATAACCCCACCCTCCCCCAAAGCCCTTCTTAAATGAATTTTCCCTGAAAATTGTTTCAAATAAAACGTTATTGCTCTTTATAAGTGTATATTAACTAATATTCCAAGTTTAAAGAAAATCGTTGGAGTCATTTTCGAGAAAATAACAACAAATTTGAGCAGTGATCTTGCGAACGAACGATTTTGATAGAGAAACTTTATTGTCAGGTCCCATGCTAACAATTAACCCAAATATCAAGTTTGAATTTTTTGTGATTTTCTATTTTTGTGTTAAGCTGACACACACACACACACACAACACACACAACACACACTAACACACAACATATACACACACACACTCACACACACATACATACACCCACTCACATACCCACACACACACACACCCACACCTACACACCACACTCACATACACACACACACACCACACACTCACAATACACACCACACACATAACACACACCATAGACACACACTCATACACACACTCATACACACACCCAGACACCTCACTACACCCCACTCACACACATATACACACACTCACAACAACACCAAACCCATACACACACTCAACATACACACACACACACCTCACACAACACCACACACACCACACACAACCCGACACACCCACTCACACACCCCTCATACCACACCACTCACACACACATACACACAACACACTCACACACACACACTCTCTCCGTATTACTCTGGATTCAATGCAGGACTCTAAAAATCACCTTCCACTGATTGAGAGGATAAGGGTGATTTTGGTTGGGCTACAGCTGCGATGTAGTGTTTCGTTCTCCTGGGTTAAAGCCCACGCTGGAATACCAGGGAATATACAAGCTGATAAAATGGCTAAGGCCGCCTCCAAAGACAGCGAACTTCCAATTAGCTACAAAAGCTATCCCAAAACATTCCTCAAGCATTGGGCTCATCAGCGCAGCGTGCACTCTTGGGAGCAACTATGGACTGGATCTCTCACCGGAACAATAACCAGGGAGTTTTTCCCTTCAATCTCAATTCGCCTTCGAATGCAGCACATCGGCATTACATATCGGTTGACGCAGCTGCGATAAAAGTATCGGGACATGGGAAAATGGCCGCATATCTATATAGATTCGAAATCGTCCCATCCCCGGTCTGCTCTTGTGACAACTCTTCGGCTCAGACGGTGGATCATCTTCTGTGGGACTGCATCTGCTTACTTCCCTCAAGAAGTGCTTTCATGCAGCGGGTAGTAACTCAGTCGGTGGATTGGCCGCCTGGCAAGTCGACTTTGCTTCAGCCTGAGTTCTTTGGGCACTTCAAAAAATTTATAGACGACATATTCAAATTCTTGAATGATTAGGAAGGAGAAAAAATAAATAAATAAAGAAAGAAATAAATAAAAATTAAAAAAAAAAAATATAAAAAAATAAATAAAAAATAAATAAAATAAAAACAAATAAAAACTGATTATAAAAAGTGAAATATATTAGGGAATGATATTGCATGTAAATAGAATGATAATAATAATAATGAACAGTTGATCCAAATTTTTCATAACTGAACATTTCAGTGTTTCATTTTGGTGGTTTCAGTGTTTCAGTTTCATTTTAGTGGTTCGAACTTATATTTTTATATTATAATATAAATTGTTTTAAGTATTTTAAAATATGAAAATATGTTGATGTATAAAGCTGTAATATGTACTTTGTAAATTTCATGTAGTGCTCTTTGAGCGGAGCATGATGAGAAATAAATGATTGGAAAAAAAAAACACTCTCATACATACACACACACGCACATACACAGACACACACACATACACAGTCTCACACACACACACAGGCACACACATACACACAGAGTACATTTTCTAAAACCCACTTTCCTGACTCAGGGAACCTCAAAACATGTATTCCCAGTGAAAACTCGATACCATAAATTTAACACGATTACAATACTTCCTCTTATTAGGAGTAAGAGAAAGTAAAAAAAAAAACACGATATAATTCGTTGTTTTTATCTAAATTAGGCAATCTATATTAGCCTAATTGGACAGGCGACAATAGAGCATGCTGATGAATCCATAGCAATCTAGCTAAAAAAGATGTCCTACAGATAATTGAATTAGAGCGGATTAACTTGACAGACACATCTAGTGAGCAAAAAAACTGGTCACAATATATTGAAGGGGGTGAAACCTTACACTTTCATTAAATTTAATCAAATAATTTTTTTGCCAAGTCAAGAACATTAGTATATATTGGGAAAATTGGATTTTAATGTAATAATACCACGTTATTTTATTATTTGTATTACATTATTGATCGAATTAGATATATACTATTATTATATTTAATTATATAATCTGGTACCTATTTTGTTTATGAGAGATCAATAAAATCAGTAATCAATATAATCTAGACAAAAAAAAAATCAGATTTAGTCCAAATTTTCACCAAACTTGGAATTAGTACAAACGATAGTCGCCATGGTTTTATTATTTTTTTAATTTAAGGCGCGTCAGCATCTATGGTTATTGGCGCCCGGAGCCTTCTCAGTGCACTGTCGGTCTCGCTACAGACAACACCACTGACAGTGAACTGTAGAGTAGATGTGAGGGTAGAGAAAATCTGAGGGCAGCCCAGCTGGACTCGAACCCGGGTCCTCCGCTTGGGAGTCCAGTGCACTAACCACTGAGCTAATCCCTTCCCTAATGGTATTATTACAACTAAAATATAGTTGGAGGTGATTATATTTTTTTTTAGGACATAAGTTTCGGGCCGGAGTTCTTCAGGGTAGTATACTTGGTCCGCTTCTGTATACTGTATTCACTTCAGATCTACCAACCTATACAAACACTCTTCTTTGCACTTACACTGATGACACCGCCATCCTTGCATCCAGCTCTGATCGCATCAATGCCTCGACTCTCTTACAGACTCATTTAAATGAAATAGAATCTTGGGCCAAAAAATGGCGGATTAAGCTCAACCCACAAAAAAATGTCAACAAATCACCTTTACTCTGCGCGGTGCCTCCTGTCCTTCAGTAACCTTCAACTCAATACCACTCTCTCCTGCAAACTTAATTCGCTACCTTGGAATGTACATCGACAGAAGACTAACATGGAATCCACATACGAAACTAAAAAGACTGGAACTTAACAAACGGAATAAGTTACTACTCAAACTAATAGGAAGACGATCGAAACTACCTCTTGAGCACAAACGACTAATATACAACTGTATATTCAAACCGATGTGGACTTACGGGCTTGAACTGTGGGGTTCAACCAAACGCTCAAATTCCCAGAAAATTCAGTCTTTTCAGTCAAAAGTTCTCCGTCAGACAACAGATGCTCCATTCTATGTCTCTAACTCTACCCGTCCACCCTCCACTCTATGTATCTGAAGCCGTCAAAACTAAATATAAAAAATTCTATGACTCTCTTACACTCAACTCTAATCTTCTTGTTCAAAATCTCGCCTCCATAACTATACCAGATAATCCACCTCGTCGACTGAGCCGCTGTTGGCCCCGTGATCACCTCCAGCAATAGGAAGTAATTCCTTTGAGAGTGTTACCGCTGGGTAGCTTCTCTCCTCCAGCCAATCACGTTATTCATCATCACACATCATCATATTCACTCATTATATTTATTTATGTAGATTGTGAATTTCAAATAAAAGAGAGAAAAAAAAGGACATAAGGAAATCTCTCTAAATGGAAATACCTGTGCAGTGCATTCAAAGTTGAGATAAAGGAATCGTTATAGTTGTTTTTGAGAAAATTCCAGAAAATTCTACAATCTATACTGAACAACAGTTTGTTTTTAAAATGTATTCTATTAATGCTTTTAATATATATGTATTAATATTATATAGATGGTAGACTCATACATTGTACGGATGTGGTACTTTAGAGGAAAGCTTAACGTTGCTTTGTCCCCCAAAACTTCCATCAAAAATAAATCGTGGAAATAAAAGGTTCCAAATAAAAATGTTAGGATTATAGAGATGGTATACGAAGTTCAAAGAAAATTGTTGAACTCATTTTCGAAAGAAAATTGTGAAAATATTAAATGAGTAAATTTACACTTTCGGTTGACTGCCCAAAACACTCACGCACATACATATATACAAACGATTGAAACTGAAAAACGATTTTCTTCAAACTTGTTATAGTATTTACAGAAAATAAATTCC